>JAVKPL010008729.1:0-34884 GCA_032173675.1 Gastrolobium villosum | reverse complement strand
AATGTTTTTATCTGCTTCAACTCATGGTCTTCTCAATAAGAGGAGAGGAAAAATTGGAAGCTGAGAGATAAAAATTACATACAGATATAATATGAAGCACCGACATTTTAAAAACCCTAACGTGTCATGTCCGACACTCCCCGACACTCCAACACGCATTATAAAAATTCGAAAAAAGATTCAAAGGTTGCGTTGAGTTTAGTTTTTAGTTCCAACTATTAGATTCGTTGGATTATGATTACCATTTTATTGAGTTTAATATAAATATTTGGGATATTTTATGTTTCTCTGCAAAATTGATGAATATTATACGTTTAGTTTTAATTTTTTGTTAAATTATTGACTATTAAATATAATATACACTACATAAATTAAAAATAATTTAATATAAAAACGTGTCCTAACGTGTTGAAATCTAACATTTTTTAAGATTAACGTGTCGGAGTGTCGTGTGGTATCGTGTCACGTGTCCCGTGTCAATATCGGTGTTACATAGGACATAAGTGGGAGCACCAAGAGAGTAGCAAACCCATCCCTTTGATAGCCCTTCCCAAGTGCAAAGCTTACTTATGAGAACCTGAGATCCAATCTCGGCATGATAGATATCTACCACTGAGATTGAGCGGGAGTGTTGGTGATCATTTCCTGATTTTTAGCCTGATGTTTAGGAATAGATAGGTTATTTTTAGTTCGACTGAATCTTACAGAATTCTGCTCTACTGACAGATTCAGTACCCAATTTTTATTCTGTTTTACAGACAGAGTCAGTACCTAGTTTTTTTTCTTAGGTCACGATTAGTTTACAGCCTTTACTGTACAGTTGCTTCCCTAATTCCCTATTTTTGCTGCAATCTTGTAATCGAAAGAATAAGGAATATACAATATTTTCTTTATTTTTGTATGAATTGGAATTGTTACCCTCGCTAAATAAGGTTTAATGGGGAGTGGTACACTGTCTCTAGACCGATATCTTGTTGATATCGGTTCCAGAGACACTGTACACATTCAACAAAATAAGGAAATAAAGAACGGAAAAAAAAAAAATGAAAACACTACAGGAACTTCTAGGATCCTGCTTCGTCCCACACCCCAAAACCAACATTACTTCCCTCTTCCCACTTTCTCACCCACTCCCCTCCCACTACCCCTTATATTCTTCTCTCAACTGACTTCTCCTCTGACCCATTATATTTCTGCCACCTGTCCATTTCATTATGCTATACGTCCCTATCGTGAATATTCTTCATGATTTCCTTGTTGCATCCCTCCTGAACCCCAAGGTTCAATTCCCTGCTTTTCACGTTATTCCTCCTAGAATATACATTAGTTATAGGTGGTCTATCATGTGCAAATTAAATTAATCCTATATTATTCACTTAATTTCTCTAAATTTCCTGATGTTGGGCAACTGAATTCAGTCACAGTTCATGGCATTTTGGATGTAAAGAGTTATTTGTCAAAAGTTTGGAAATTGTGCAAATTAATTTCCAAAAGTGAAACTCCAAAAAGTTATTTGGCAGTCAAAATTGAAACAGGTTATTTGCATTTCAGGCCAGTTGGATGTTGATGGGCTATGGGCTGAAAAGGAAGGAATGAATGAATTAGTTAGTTAGTAAGGGAAATATTCTAGAAGGTTCTTAGTTGATAGGATAAAAGGGAGGAGAGTGTGTGTAGTGAGGTATGGATGGATTAAGTGAATTTGGAGTGGGGATTTGGGGAAAGATCTCTTGGGATCTCTTTGGGGCCTAGGTATGTTGGTCTTGGAGAGTAAGTGAGGTCTTTGTGTTTATCTTTTCTGCATTATCATTGTTATCTACGAAGCACCGATACCGACACCGCGTTTTTGATATATTCCCAACACGGGACGTCGATACGTTACTTTAAAAATACTAATATTTCGATACGTCTTAGTATTAAATTATTTTTAATATAAAGAGTGTATTTCACATTAATAAAATATAATAAAAGGAAAATCATAAACACAAATAATAGATTATTGTCTACCACAAAAAAAAGATTATCCATACAAAACATTATACAAAAATACTGAATCATAAAATTTAAGAAATAGATAATATAAAAAAAACCAAGATAGAAAATGAGGTTAAAATAATAAAAACAGAAGCATAAATCATAAACAATATACAAAATAAAAATTAACAGAAGCAAAATTAATTACAGCTCATACAGAAGTTAATTACAAATTAATATGGACAATGAAAAAACAAAAAAAGGGAGAAAAGATATACCTCAGCTGTTTCAATCTTTGCCTTTATGGTACATTATTAATTTTTTTTATTTTTTGGTAATAATATTAATGCACAATAAAAAAGAAAAAAAAAAGGTGAGGTTAAAGACAAACCGATAGATACAAAGGCACACCCAAATAAAGAGAGAGAGAGAGAGAAAGGTAGACGCAGTGTCGAGGAGAGGAAAGATGCAAGAAGCCAAGAAGGAAGAACCGCGTCAAGGAGAGGAAGAAGTCAGTCGAAAGAGATGGCAGACGCACAAGGAGAGAAGAAGTGAGTCGTCGGAGACGGCGGTGGGCAAAAGTGAGTCGGAAGAAATGAGCTCTCAGCAATTTCGATTTCAATTTAGATCAGAGATGGCAGACGGTCGAGGTAAGTATAGAAATGAATCAGATTTCGATTTAGGGTGTATTTTTGCCAAAATCTTCAGTTAAAAAACACCCTTCATTTTTTTAAAATTCACAAACATGCCATTGACCGTATCGAATTTGTTGACCAATCCGATATGTAAAAATGGGTATCGAGAGCGTGTCCGTCTGGGACACGTATCCGATATGTAGAAACTTTTTTTTGGGAAGTATTGGTGCTTCATAGATTGTTATTCCTTTTGTATTTGCTTTGTTTGTATTCACTATTTGATTCAGTTGTAATTCCCTGTCATAGTTTGACAGATGACAGGTTGGAGTCAGTAATTAGGATTCTGTAACTGGAATTCTCGATTGCTTGAGTTAATTGAATAATATAATGAGATGTCTTTCAGTTCATCTATAGTTGTCCTCTGTTTATTGTGATTTCCATTTTTGTCCAGCATTATAAAGGCATAGGTGCCATCAATTTGGTATCAAAGCACTACAATCCTGGGAGTGCTTTTGTTCCAGATCTAAAAAAAATGGAATACAGATTAACGAAGGTCAAGAAGAGCTTTGATAATTTGGAAGCAAGAATGGATGGAGTTGAAGACGTTTTTCATCAACTTCAAAAAACAATTCATTCGTTAATAGAGCGCATCGATCCGTGTTTTGCAGAAGAATTAAAAGCGAGAAAGAAGAAGAAGCAAAGCGAGAAGCTTTAATGACAGCAGAAGCAAAAGAAATGGAAGAGCAGATGCAGAAGAAGGAGCAAGAAAAAAAAAAGAAGAAGAAATAGTTGAAGACGAAGGAGGAGAGAAAGAAGATGGAGAACAGACGAAGCTACATCTCCATGGCCAGATCGACTGAATTGTGTCTCCAAAGATAAGAAGATGGCTTTAGCTCAAATGGTGGATGTTATGTCTGGGCAAGAGATGGAAGAAAAGGAAGAGATAGCGGAGAAGATGATGATTAACTTGGGCCGCCTTAGGGTGTATTGCGAAATTAGGCTCAATATACATATTATGGAAACCGCTAATGGGCCAATGGCCACAGGCCCAAACAATACAAACCCAAATTCGAATAATTTCCAATGTGTGAATAATAGGGCTGTTGGGCCTCACATTTGGCCCAATTAAACAAACCCTACATTAGTGCAAGAAGTAGCTGAAGATACAAAAGGGCAAGGGTCAATACAGGGAGGCTCCATAGGAAACGTCAATGGCGGCAATAGTGGCGGCGTGCGTTTCCAATGACTGTCGCCAGAGGAGATGGCGAAACAACGGCGGCGCAACTTCTGGTTCATGTGTGACACTGTAAATTCGCCAAACCAAGTTCGTTCAAACTCCTACCTTCTTGACAAGCTCCTGGGAGCACGCAAACCAGTGCTGGAAAAGGAAGAGATAGTCGCCGGTGACGACTGTTCAACTGATGGGAGAAGCTGGAACTGAGCACAATAACATGAACCATGATGAGAATTACGTCAAAGCTGCATTCTAATGACTGGGTAGAGGAAATTGGTCAGCAAATTGGTGAAGGAGCCTTATCTGCTCCTGATGCAAGCAACAAGGTCGTGCCAGCATTTGCTATCCCTAATGGATAGATGAGATTGGATATTGGTCCATATTTTGTTAAAACACTTAGTGATGCATTGGATACCACCAAAACCATCATATTGAATGGACCAATGGGAGCGTTTGAGTTTGACAAGTTTGTTGTTTGGACAGAGTCTACTGCAAAGAAGCTGGCTAACCTCAGTAGAAAGGGGGTGACAACGGGGTTAAGAAGCTTTAAACAATGGGATTCGGATGGATATTTTCTCACATCACCTATCCTCTTTCTTCATCTTAAGGACAAGGTGAATTTTGGAGGGGGGGTATTGATGGGCCTATGGGCTGAAAGGGAAGGAATGAGTGAATTAGTTACTTATTTAGGGAAATATTCTAGAAGGTTCTTAGTTGATAAGATAAAAGGGAGGAGAGTGTGTGTAGTGAGGTGTGGATGGATTAAATGAATTTGGAGTGGGGATTTGGGGAAGATCTCTTGGGATCTCTTTGGGGCCTAGGTATGTTGGTCTTGAAGAGTGAGTGAGGTCTTTTGGTTTATCTTTTTTGCGTTGTCATTGTTATTACTTTTGTATTTACTTTGTATTCACTGTTTGATTCAGTTGAAATTCCATGTCACAGTATGATAGGTTGGAGCCAGTAATTAGGAATCTGTCACTTGAATTCTGTATTGCTTGAGTTGATTGAAGAATATAATGAGATGTCTTTCAGTTCATCTATAGTTGTCCTTTGTTTATAGTGATTTCCATTTCTGTCCAACATTATATACGCATAGGTGCCATCAGATGTTAATGTCTAAATATGGTAAGCTCGTAACTTAAACTTCAGCTTGACCATAACAATTTGTCTTAATTCAAGCACCTCGTATGCTCATCGTTCAAGCAAAATGAGGATGATCTTGGTTTTACTAAACTTTTTCAATTTATTGACAGATGTTTTCTTTTTAGTGCACTACATTTTGCTAGCGATAGAAAGAGAAGAGAATGAGAAAACTCACATGAATGATTAAAGTAAATAATTTCATATTAAGCTTTCATAAAATAGGTAGTTTTGAGTTTGAGGGCCTTGTAATATTGTGGGGTCGACAAAAAGATTCATTTGAAAGAAAAGAAACTTCAAAAATTATGACATGGAGCAGCCTGAAGCTATAAATGGGATAGCTTCCAGCTAACTTGAAACTCACTCCCTGCAATCTTCTTTCTTCCAATATGACTTATTTAGCCAGCCTATGATAGAAATCAAGAAATACCAAGAAAATGAGAGAAAGTGACGAGAGAAAAACAGTGAGAGAAAAGGAACTGAAAGTGTTCTATTCTGAACTTGTTATTGTACAGCTGATGAGACCATGTCAGTTCTGTTACATTTATAGTTAAGCAGCCTGCCCAGACTCACAACTGTTTCTAACTGCTCTAATAGCCAAGGCAGTTACACAGCTGTAACTTCTAGGACAGTTCTAGATTATCGAGCTATAGAAATACTCAGAGATGAGTATTACTCTAACAGCTAAAAATCATATACATTTTTATTTGTCTTCATATAAATTCCACATACACAAAAAATAATACACAACGTAATATCATTGGAAAAATAAAGTAGAAGTAGAAAGATAAAAGAATCACATCAATATACACAGGGGGAGAGGGAGGAAAATGTACCTACCAAGAGTCATAAGTGTGCTTGTGTTTCTTTCAACCTCCTAATTAAGACAGAGATACAATGAGTATGCTAATCAACCCATCATAAAATAGTCATTAAGAACAATAATTATGTAATAAAATATTACAACTAGAGAGCAAGATCAAAAATTAAGTTTAGAAAAGAAAGATACCTAACTACTAACCTGAACCATCAACTGACGAGAACGTCGAAGGCTTTCTGTGATGCTCTCTGCAGCAGATGTCATTCCAGCTTTTGTCCTGGAAGGAGAATCACAAATTTGAGAAATAAAACACTTCATCCTGGCATGCTAACTGAATTTTCCAATGGAAGTGGCACTAAATGATAAATAAATAAATAAATAAAGGCAAGCATAATTTGACCCCAGCTGAATATGGCACCAAAGACATACTGTAAATTGCGTCTGCGAACCGTGGACTCTTCTCCACCACCTAGAAGTAGTTCTCTCTGCATAAAAAAAATAAAAAAAAAGAATAAGTCACATTGTATTCCAACCCATCAACGTAAACAAACAGAAATCATGGAGTCCATGATCATGATATAATCTTCCATGTCACTAGCACAAATAACACAGCATGGTAGTCGTTGATGACAAGATGTTCCAAATAACACACCAAGAATTAAATAAGAACAGCAAAACGATAAGGTTAAGGATAATCAAGTAAGTATATTGCCTCCTCCTGAGCAGCTTTCCTCAAGTTAGCCTTGGCTTGCAGATTGGCATTCCTCAGATTTAACCGCAAACTGTTATTCAAAAAAAAAAAACCCTATCATCAGAAATTAACAAACAAGTCACATTTATCCTGGGCTCATCTGATAAAATATAGCGCTTTTTTTCTTTTTTACAACGGGTCCTCTAAACACTATCAACGGAAATAAATTAACTATTATATATCAATTTGCTTTGGAATTCAATAACAAACAAACATAGTTTTAATTTCTATAACAGAAAAAGCAGCAACATCAAGAGAGAGAGAATACTTTTGAATTAGGGTTTTCCAAGACTCAAGCATGGCGCGAGCAGATTGAACGTCCTGCTCAGTAGGCAACTGTGGAGCGAGAAGATCGAGGGTGAAGATGAAGGAAGAAAGGAGTGACAAACCATCCTGAGCGATCCCATTCAATCTAGGAAGAGAATTTTTCTCCTCATTGGCTCTTCCTGATTTCCCATACTCTTCGATTGCCTTTATGTGTTCTTGCGTTTTTCTCTGTGTCTCTTCCCATTCCCTCTTCACTTTTTCCAACTGTTCCACAACCTTGTCCATCACCGCTTCTGATTCATTCATTGCTGTTTCAGTTGAGATCAAATAATTCAATATCTCACTGAATCGTCGTCATTCATGCTTTTCGACAGAAATTAAGAAGCCAATGCCGATCTCAAGCTGGAGTCCAGCAACGCGGTGCCGTATTCACAATGATTTTAGAACAAAACATGTTTAATAAAAATTATATATTTTATGCAAAAAAATCTTTTTACAAGCATATAATTTTGTATTATTTCATATATTATATTCTTCATATTATATTAAAAAAAATTAGTAATTCATAATAAATTATAATTATTGGGCTACGCATGACAATCATTCTATTATCTGATACTGTTTCGGAAAAAAATTATTCTTTTCTATTTCTGTGCCTTGAAATAATTCTAAGAATCAGAATTACGTTTGTTAACATATTTTATTTTTGTTCTGAGAATCATAATTATATTTGATAAAACTTTTTTTTATTCCGAGAATCAGAATTCTATTTGATAACACAATAAAAATATTTTTTTTTTTTATAAATTTCATCAACCATATAAAATAGCAAATGACAATAGATTTTAACCAAAATGTCAAATTTTATATTTAAAAAAGTTATCTAAAAATTTATAATATTTTATTATATAATTTTTTTTTTACTACAAATGCTAATATATAGTTTTAACCATTATGTGACAGTAAGATAAACCGAAGGCTTCAAAGGTGGCATGAAAAAGAAGCATAACCATAACAAGTTTGATTGTTGGTAGAAAACAAAGCAAGCATTGCAATAAGTGACTGAAAAGTACTCATCAATGTTATGAATGACCAAAGAAAAGGAATATTCATTATCATTACCACACACACAAAAAAAAAAGTATTTAAAATAGGATAGGATAGTATATCAATCAAATAATGTTACTATCAATGTTACTAATATATCTTAACCGTTGATTTCCGCCAATCAATGGTTATCATTTTTCAAATCAAACACATTAATTAATTATTAATTCACAATAAATGATAATCATTGATTGACGAAAATCAATGGTTAAGATATGGTAGTAACATTAATAGTGACATTATTTGGTTTTCACAATATCCTATCCTTTTATAATATCATGCTTTCTCACTAATCACGCTGCATGCATGGTTGTCAACAACTCAAACCAAACAATAAGAGTTTTGTCATGCATTTCTTTCATGGAGATCCTTTGACAACATTGTGATGTTGCCCCATGGTGTCAAACTATAAATAAAATACTCACAGAAGAAAAATGTGCATCTTGGTATGTGTCTGAAATTAAGGGGTTAGTGCATACTTATCCTGATTAATTTTATCTTAAAGAACTATTGGAACCTAAAACTGATACGGATGCGATAGACCCACAGACTGATACGCACATACAAAAATAAATGCAATTAGGAAGAAAAAAAAATCATCTTTCAACGCTAACTGATACGGTGGTAGATCAGGAAGTGGAATAACAAACAAGCATAGAAGAAGGGGATGCTGATGTCAGTCCAATGCTGGAAGAAGAATACAATTTAGTTGTTAAGAAGGCTCCACGTAATAGGAGGAAACCTCTCAGATATAGAGAGTCCATGTAATAAATGAACACATGGGTATCACGTGTCTATAGTTACGGTAGTTAGATAAATTTGGAAAAATTGTAACAAAACATTCATTCATGATTTTTGACAAATAATACAAATTCCAATTTCTCTCATCTGTTCTTTGGAATTCTTTCTCTGTCTCTTCCCTTTTCTGCCATTATCAGAAGCTTCCTATCAATTTGGTGCTTTCATCTCTGAACCATGGCATCGGAAACACGAGCCCGCACATTCGAAGATCGATTGGAGCATACACAGACCGAAGTGGAAGGATTACGCGATCAGATGCACAAGCGTTTCCAAGAATTGACATGCAAGTTAGATGTCATCCTCGATAACTATCAAGAATTCCACCCATCAACCAGTGCATCTAACAGTTTTACAAACCCAGGCTCCAAGGATCATGCTGCAACACGCAATTTACGCCTTAAAGTTTCACGCTTTAATGGATCCTCTGACCCACAAGGATGGATTTTTCAGATTAGCCAATTCTTTGATTTCTACGAAATGGAAGAAACCCAACGACTTAAAATAGCCCCTTTCTATCTGGAAGGTAAAGCATTGGCATGGTATCAATGGTTTAAGAAGAATACGAGTATCGATTCTTGGAGTGGGTTCCTGCATGCCATCCAAGTTCGGTTCGGTCCTTCTGATATGGAAGATTTTTAGGGCCAGTTGACCAAGCTCTTTCAAACAGGTTCTGTATTGGAATATCAAGAAGCTTTTGAACTTCTTTCGAACAAGGTAGACGGTCTTTCCGAGTCCTTCCTCATTAGTTGGTTTGTATCTGGATTGAAACCTGAGCTTAAACATGATGTATCTGCCTTTTATCCATCATCCCTAACCCGTGCAATGTCTCTGGCCAAAATTCATGAAGCCAAACTGCAATTTAAACACATTCCTCCCAAAATTCATTCATAATACCCACCACTATTACCCACACCCAAACCAGGTACCGTTGTTGTCAAAGCCACTCCACCAAACACCAACACTAGTTACACTAAACCCATAACCCACCATTTATCCCAAAGTCAGATCCAAGAACGTAAAGAAAAGAATTTGTGTTTTACTTGTGGTGACAAGTATTTTTTTGGCCATAAGTGTAAAGCCTCTGTCCATGTTTTGATTGTTCCTGACGATGAACTGTTAGAAGAGAATACACAAACACAAACAGATGATTCCAGTCGGCCAGACACCATAGCAGACCACATTGATAGTGACACACCTCACATCAGTTTCCATGCATTGTCAGGTGTGTTGGTTCCTCGGACTCTTAGATTCACTTGTTATATTGGTAAATCTGAATTTTCCTTATTGGTTGATGGGGAAAGTACACATAACTTTCTTCAACCTAAAGTGGTGTCTCACCTAGCACTACCAATTTCCATGGATACACAATTTGAAGTTATGGTGGGTAATGGCCAAAAGCTACAGTGTGAAGGGATGTGAGCAGCTGTACCAGTTAGAATTCAACAACATGTTTTTCTGGTGGATTTCTATACTCTTCCCATCTATGTAGCACCGATACCGACACGGGACACGTGACACGATACGACACGACACTCCGACACGTTAATTCTAAAAAATGTTAGATTTCGACACGTTAGGACACGTTTTGATATTAAATAATATTTTTAATTTATATAGTGTATATTGTATTTAATATTCAATAATTTAACAAAAAAATGAATCTAAACTTATAATATTCTTAAATTTTGCAAAGAAACATAAGATATCCAAAATATTTATATTAAATTTAATAAAATGGTAATCGTAATCTAACAAATCTAATAGTTGGACCTAAAAACTCAACCTAACGCAATCTTTGAACCTTTTTTTGAATTTCTATAATGCGTGTTGGAGTGTCGGAGAGTGTCGGAGTGTCCGAGAGTGTCGGGAAGTGTCGGACACGACACGCTAGGGTTTTCGAAGTGTCGGTGCTACATAGCTTCCCATACAAGGAGCTGACATGGTGCTTGGTGTTCAATGGCTACAAGCACTTGGTCCCATTACTGTGGACTATACAAAACTCGCAATGGAATTCATGTGGCAAGGGACATCCATCAAACTTAAAGGAGACAACCACACAGGCCCTATTTCTCTCCATCAATTTCGCAAAATCAGTCATACAGGACAGGTTGCGTCATTGTTCCAGTTACAAATGCTTGATTCTAGCATGAGTGATGGTTCCACTGTTATTTGCCCTCAGGTACAAGAACTTTTAACTGCTTTTGATGCTTTATTCCAAGAACCAACTACCTTACCTCCAAATAGACAAATAGACTATGCAATCCATTTGGAACCCAACTCTCTCCCTGTCAATGTTAGACCATATAGATATCCTCATTTTCAGAAGGAAGAAATTGAAAAACAAATTGCCCAAATGCTGGAATCGGGTCTCATTAAACACAGCACCAACCCCTTTTCCTCACCTATTTTGTTAGTTAAAAAAAAAGATGGCACATGGAGGTTTTGTATTGATTATAGGGCATTAAATACTATCACAATTAGAGACAGATTCCCTATCCCTACAACAGATGAATTAATGGATGAGCTGGGTCATTCTCAAGTCTTTTCTAAGCTGGACCTAAGGGCTGGGTACATCCAAATTAGACTCAAACCCGATGATGTACATAAAACTGCCTTTAGAACACATCAAGGCCACTATGAGTTCTTGGTCATGCCTTTTGGCTTGACTAATGCCCCTTATACTTTTCAGTCCACTATGAATCTCATTCTTCAGCCATTTTTGTGCAAATTTGTTGCTGTGTTTTTTGATGATATACTGGTATATAGTGCTTCCTTGGATTTGCATATCCAACACTTGAGACAGGTCCTACTAGCATTGTAGCAGCATCATTTTTTTATCAAACGAAGTAAATGTTCCTTCGCGCAAAAGGAGGTGGAATATTTGGGACATATAGTGTCCAATCTTGGAGTCAGCATGGATCCAAACAAAGTAACAACAATGCTGGACTGGCCGACTCTTAAGAATGTGAGGCAATTGCGTGGATTTTCAAGCCTTACAGGCTATTACAGAAAATTTGTACAAAGTTATGCCTCTATTGCAGCTCCATTGACAGAATTACTTAAAAAGGATGCATTTAGTTGGTCTAATGAGGCTCAAGCAGCCTTTACATCCCTCAAACAGGCTATGACTACTGCCCCTGTATTATCCTTGCCTAACTTTGACCAAGACTTCATCATTGAAACTGATGCTTCTAGTGTAGGAATTGGTGCAGTTTTGTTACAAGGGGATCATCCTCTAGCTTATTTTAGCAAGAAGTTGAACCTCAAAATGCAACATGCAGCAGCATATGTCAGAGAGCTATATGCCATTACTGAGGTAGTTAAAAATGGACGCATTATTTGTTGGGAAGAAGATTCTTAACCAGGACAGACTACAAAAGCTTAAAGTCTCTACTGGATCAAGTCATCCAAACACCAGAGAAGCAGTACTTTCTTACTAAATTGTTGGGATTTCAATACACCATTGTTTATAAACCAGGCAAGGACAATCGAGCAGCTGATGCCTTCTCTAGACAACCTGAAATTCTGAGTTTTATGGCCCTCTCCAGCAATCAATTCCAAATACTGGATGATCTAAGGCAAGAGAACAGAATATCAGAAATTTTTACAAAAGCATAAAGCACTTGCAACTAATTCTGCTGCACATCATGAGTTAATCATCAGGGATGGTTTATTAATAAAGAATTGTAAATTGTTTCTGGATCTAGTTTCTCCATTAGTCACTCAGATTCTGCAAGAATGCCATGCATCATTTGTAGGAGGCCACCTGGGCATTCAAAAGACAACTGCCCAAATTGCTTCAAAATTCTTTTGGCCTGGAATGCATAAAGACATCGAGAAATTTGTCCATTCTTGTTTAGTTTGTCAACAAGTGAAGGTGCCAACACAAAAACCAGCAGCATTACTACAGCCAATACTGATTCCAGAACGGATATGGGAAGATCTTTCCATGAATTTTATTGTTGGTCTTCCAAATTCCTTTGGATATACAACAATCCTAGTGGTGGTGGACAGACTGTCCAAAATGGCTCACTTTGGGTTATTGGCTTGCAAGTATAATGCTCAAAAGGTTGCTAACCTTTTTGTTCAGATGATATGTCAATTGCATGGTGTGCCTCGATCCATTATTTCAGACAGGGACCCTATTTTCCTTAGCAATTTTTGGATGCAGCTGTGGGAGTTGAGTGGTACAAAGTTAAAACGATCCACTGCTTATCATCCCCAATCAGATGGCCAATCTGAAGTGGTCAACCGAGTGTTGGAGCAATACTTGAGATGTATCACAGCTGACTCTCCCAAGCAATGGTCTAAGTTCCTGCCTTGAGCTGAATTGTGCTATAATACTGCCACCCATTCAGCAACTGGTTTGACACCTTTTAAGGTGGTTTATGGACGTGACCCTCCCTCTTTGTTGGATTACATTCCTCATTCAGCAACAATTCCTGAAGTGGACACCATGCTACTGGACAGACAGCAGCTTCTGTTGCAACTAAAACAGAACTTAGAGAAAGCTCAGCATCACGTGAAGCTTACTGCAGATGCAAAGCACAGAGATGTTCAGTTTCAGCCGGGTGATTTGGTTTGGGTCAGACTCCACCCATTTTGTCAACAATCAGCAGGCCAGAGAGTTTTTCATAAACTCTCCTACCGTTACTTTGGCCCTTTTTCAATAGCAAAAAAAATAGGGAAGGTTGCTTATAGGCTTAACCTGCCTACCACAGCTAAAATTCACCATACCTTCCATGTTTCACTTTTGAAACCGTTTCATGGGGATGATACCATTACTGCCTTGCCTTTACCGGATGCATTC
The DNA here is from genome assembly GCA_032173675.1 of Gastrolobium villosum. Classification (NCBI taxonomy): domain Eukaryota; kingdom Viridiplantae; phylum Streptophyta; class Magnoliopsida; order Fabales; family Fabaceae; genus Gastrolobium; species Gastrolobium villosum. Next base: position 21,348 of record JAVKPL010008729.1, on the reverse strand, counting down.
ACGGGGGGACTACCTGTGCTTCAGCCTCAACAGATTTTGGCATCACGAGTGACTGCTGGAGGAGTTCAGGAGATTCAAGTCCTTTGGGATGGTTTGCCTATTGAGAATGCCACTTGGGAAATACTAGAGGAGTTCCAAGTTCAATTTCCTCATTTTAACCTTGAAGACAATGTTGTTTTTAATGATGGGGGTATTGATCCGGTGGTAGATCAGGAAGTGGAATCACAAACAAGAATAGAAGAAGGGGATGCTGATGTCGGTCCAATGCTGGAAGCAGAATACAATTTAGTTGTTAAGAGGGCTCCACGTAATAGGAGGAAGCCTCTCAGATATAGAGAGTCAATGTAATAAATGAACACATGGGTATCACGTGTCTATAGTTACGGTAGTTAGATAAATTTGGAAAAATTGTAACAAAGCATTCATTCATGATTTTTGACAAATAATACAAATTCCAATTTCTCTCATCTGTTCTTTGAAATTCTTTCTATGTCTCTTCCCTTTTCTTCCATTATCAGAAGCTTCATATCACTAACACTTGAAAAATTTCCAGAGCAGAGTCCATACACCAAACATGCTTAAGCCCTTTATCCACTGCACATAATTAAGCATTTAGAGTTCAGAAATCTACAGCAATGAATACAAACGGTTGTTGTTATGAAAAATCTTTCATGTGCATGTACATTGTCAGCAAACACAAAACACATTGAACCACATGATGCGTTCTCAAAAGAAGTTCTCCAAAAGTAGAACAAATTATATGGTCAAAAATTTTTGTGGCATCACGTATTATTGTCAGTACTAAACAGTAAGCTCTGCAGATCTGTATGTGCGCTTTATCCAAATATTCAAGGTCTACGTAGAAAAGGATAACATTCCAGACTGAATGCCATTCAAATGGTTGTTTTTTCCGCTAAAGTCAAGTGCCAAACGCACAACTTGCTCTTTCTATCTTACTAAATTGGAAACTCTTATGTGAGTGCCATAAAATACATGTATAAAATTGATTATATACAACCTCAAAGCGAACATTAAGTTGATATGGAATTTCAAAAACAAAAAAAAGAAACCCTAAAAATTTATCAGAATACCCGAATCCAGGTAAGTAATTCAACAAACGTAATCACCAAGAACAGCTAGACCATCAAATAAATGGGAGAAAAAAAAGGAATCAGAAACAACATTCACAGGAGAACATGAAAGTAGAATAACGTACCGAATCGCACGATAATGACGATAATTTGAGTTATCGCACTAAACTAAGGAGGAATCACGATATTGTGAGGTTCTTGGTAACGAAGGAAGGTCCGATGATATGGTTGAAAGCAGTGATGGTTCGGTGTTATGTGTGAGGGGATACGGAGTCGTCAGAGTGTGAGAAAAAAATTTATTCTCTTTTTGTGACCGGAAAAGAACATAAAAGCAGAAATTTTTTGGTTTTTTTTTCTCCAGCATTAAAAAATTGATTTATCCCGTAAACAAAAAAAATAAATCGGTTTTATCAAGTGCAATTCTTATCCATTTTTGTTCCCGAGAACAAAAAAAAAAAAAAAAAAACTCATTTCGAGAAAGTTGTCATGCACACCCTTGATTAACGAAAATCAATGATTAAAATTTAAAATAAAACAAAAATATATTCTTTAAAAAAAAGAAACATTTCCCCCATATTATATTGAATACTTTTATTTTTAATCAATCAATTTTTATTTAATTGTCCTTATAATTTATATAGCACTCCTTCGGAAGAAGGACAAAGAGAGGTAGGATCATTTGACACCGGTGTCAAATTTTAAATTTGACACTTCTTCTGAGAGCTGTTAGATCAAAAAGATCAACAGCTCTGATTTGTAAGCATGTGACACCGTTGATCTTTTTTGATCTAACGGCTCTCAATAAGGTGTCAAATTTGAAATTTAACACCGATGTCAAATGATCCTACATCAAGAAAAAAATACTCAATCTTAAGTACTTTTACTTTTTCACCTTAGCTCTTCTATATAAAAATAAAGTTTTATATTTGTCAATCATCTTATTTATCTAATTTATTAGATATATAAACCATTAGATATAAGTGAATCAATGTTTATGATTGTATGTGATATTTTTTCATTTATACATCAGTATAAATTTATCTTTCCAATATATACACGTGGAAATAATTTCTGCATTTACTGCAGAAATTATTTTTCTATCACCGATAGTAAAACACCAATAACCATCACATTTATCATTTCTCTCTCTTTATTAATTTCTCTCTCCCTCTTTTTCTATAAGTGTTAGAGAAAGTGATTTTTATAGTAAATGCAGAAATCATTTCCCTTATATACATATATATAAAGGGAAAAACTACTCTTATGTTACATATGGTAAATCTCTCTCCTACACATCCTTTGATAACTGTGCCACCTTTTTCTTTTCTTTTCTTTTTATTTTTCAGATGGTGGAGCCCACAAATTTATCTCTATGACATGAGATAACTTATCTCTTTTAACATGAGATCAATAAAACTCATATATTAAAGGAGGAATCTTTTGAGTCCCGTATATAAGTACTTGTTTGAGAGCTTTTAGTTTTGGGGACAGTGATCATACTGCCACGTTTTCAGAAATTATTTCCCTAATTGCTACGCGCTCAAAATAATTTTCCAGAGTATCACGCAGCCAAAACATGCTACAGCCCATAGTACATTTGGTTTGCCCACTTGTCATATCATATGTGCTAGGGGGCACGTTTGGCCACGTGGAACTCTGGAAAATTGTTTTGAACGTCTCGCATTTAAGTAAATTTGTTTTTAAAAAACATGGCACTGTGCATTGTTGTAAAACTCGACCCGATCCAGTCGGGTCGACCCGGAACCCGGTGAACCGGTCCGGGTCAAGTATTGGACCAGTCATGTATCGACCCGGTCAAACTCGGTCAAAACCCGGCCAAACCTGGTGACCCGTTGACCCAGTCGGGTCATGCATTTAAAAAAAAAACCAAAAAACCAAAATTGTTTCGTCTTATCAGAAAAAATGTTGAACTCATTGTAAAAACTTTTTATAATTTTATTTGCTAGTATACTCTTTTATAATGACCTCAAATTTCAATTTTCAGTACTCAAGCAATTTGTGGAATAATAAATTAAGAGAATCTGACATGTTATTTTAATATAGTTGAATTTGAAAAATACGAGTTCAATGTCATTGAGAGGTATGTTTATGGGGATTTTGAGTTGCAATTTAAATTGACATAGTAATAACGTGCATCTTTATTTATTTATGCTTCATGTTTTTTAGCTTATTTAGTGGACTTTGTTTAATTCATTTTAAATATGAAAAATATAATTGAATTTATATGTTCATATCTATATATTTTTTTATATGTATATATATCTGGGTCAACCGATCCGACCAGTGACCCGCCGGTCTGACCAGTGACCCAATAACCCAGTACCCTGACCAGGTCGGATTTAATAACATTGGCACTGTGGTTACTGTCCCTATTTTTAATTTTTTTTTTGGTAACTGCTTATTTTCTCTTTATAAGCAAAAGTTTTGCCCAACATAATTTTATAAAAAGCTCTTATTATAAAAAGAAATTTTTTCTTATAATGAGTAGAAAATAAAAAACTAAAAGCTTCGAGGAGAAACTTTTTTTAAGATGCATGTCAGTTTTTTGGAACACTCATATTTATTTTTCAATTCTACCCTTATTCTAAATTTTTATTTATAAATTTTATCATTTATCTTAATAATTTATCATAATAACAAATCATTTCATCTCCCTCCCTTCAAAAAGCAGGGGAATAAAAATGTTTAAAGAAAAAGTGTAGGACAAAATGTATCATAACTGCTAATATTGACTTATATTGTCACTTTAATGCTTCTCTTGATAATATTTTGAAATCAATACTATTATTTTTTTAATCCAAGTATCAATCAATGTTATCAGACCCAGCTCAAACTGGACAAGGGACCCGAAACCCAGTGAACTTTCACTACTCATTTGGTCACTTCGAGCCAAGTATCGCATTGGGCATGTATCAGACCTAGTGAAAATCGGTTTGAACCGACCAGGTCTTGTCAAAATCGGTGGGTTATACATTTTTATATATAAAAAAAAACCAAAGCTATAACACCTCAGATAATTGAAATATGATATTAAGAGTTAAATTATAGGTTAGAGGGTTTAATTAGTGAAATTTTTAAAACTCGGGTTAAAATACCCACCAATTGTAAAATGATAATTTGACAAAATTCTCTGGTTCTTAACCCTATATGGTGAAATATATTATTTCGACATAATTAGGTGATTAAAATTTGGATTGAAAGTAAAATTTGGAGATTTTAGTGATTTTCATGGAAAGTGTGCCAACAATGAAAGTACCACGGTGAAAGTGAATCTACGCAAAACTACCCTAAAACTTGAGATTGGTCTAGTGTGAGACTAATAATGGACATTACTCGATGATAGGTTATGATTTGGTGATTTTGGGGAAACGTGTAAAAGCGCAATTTTCGCGATAAAAAAGCAATTGTGCGAAGTCTTCCATAAACTTGAAATTCATTTGTTGATGGACAAAAAACGGACATCTATGAATGTTAAATCTTTGAATTAATGATTAAATTGTGGAGTACTGGAAGTTTAAGTGAGGTAAAACTATGTCATTTAAAAGGTTTAAAGAAGGGCTCTTTAGTCTTTTCACATTTGGAAACACTTAACCACTTGCAAGACCCTACTTAAGTGAATTAATTGGCACATTTTAGAGACAAAAAAGATGGTCATCTTCGTGGAAAGCGAGGAAAAATCGTGGAGCCCTTGGACCACCATTGGAAGAGAACTTGAAACCACACTTAGAATTCTAAACACTTTTAGGCTTAACTATTTTCATCAAAGTTGCTTGTCTCCTCATTGTGAACAACTTTCATGTCTCAAACCCTTGCTAAAAAAACTTGTATGAGGAGATCATTTCTTGGGAAAGAGGGCGAAAATTTGATGTTTATGAGTATTTGAGACTTGTTTGGTTGATTTGTAGATTGAAAATTCATGGTTGGAAGTTTGGGAGTTGATTTGTGGTAAGCTTTTCCACCTTCCGTTGATTTTTCTTATGGATCGAAAAATGTGATGTATTCTTGAGTATGAATGTTGCTGGGGACTGTTCAAGATGTGTAAATGCTATGTATAGGAATACACACCCGAAAGAGAGAGATTCCAAAGACTATACATGTATAGGACTCTACAGTTAGGGATAGATTATAAGAATTCATTGATACTACCTAGACTAAAAAGATGCATTTACTTTTCGATAGCCCAGAATAGAAGAGCTTCATAGTTAAGCGTGCTTAACTTGGAGCAATTATGGGATGGGTGATCTCCTGGAAGTTTTTCCAGGAAGTGTGTGAGTGATGACAAAGCATGCCAAATCAGGCGAAAACTGGTGGATATATAATATCCAAGTGGCTGACGAGGGCTATGAGTGATCACTGTTACAAAGAGGCACAAACAAGGAGGGGCTCCTGGCAGGCTTCCAGCGGAAGGGTACATGGATGAATCGAATACACATCCAAAAGAGAGGGATTCCAAAGACTATACAGTTAGGGACACTTATAAGAATTAATTGATATTACCTAGACTAACACGTCGGTAGCCCAGAATAGAAGAACTCCATAGTTAAACGTGCTTAACTTGGAGTGATTCTGGGACGGGTGACCTCCTGGGAAGTTTTCTCAAGAAGTGTATGAGTGAGGACAAAGCATGCCGAAAAGTCTCATGTTAGTTTGTCAGGACAGTTATTGATTCTTTAAGCTACCGGGCGTTACAACAAGCACGTTGTTGATCAAGTGGTTATATGATCATGTAGGTTAAGACTTTTAGAGGATTGAGCTTTGAAGCTTCTCATTTGTAGCATTTGGTTCTTGACCCAAAGGATTTTGGTAAGTTAATAACTTCCTTTAATGTGTGTCTTTTGCGGTTGATGGCTATTTGAGTAATGAGTCTTTGATGATTCAATTGGTAATTGTTGAATGGCTACTTTGTGTAGGCTATTGTGTAGAATAAGTAAAGCTTGTGAGCTTACTTGTTTAACAAGAAAGCAAGACTTAGAGGAACCTATTGACATGTAAACTTCTTGTCCTGGGATTAATCCCCTTGTGTGTTCCACAATGTCCCATTGGGGTTAATGATTGGAAATTGTGATATGTGATAATGTCTATAGTATGATCTTGCATTTGAACATGTTTGTGATATATATATTCTCTAGCTAGTAGAATTGTGTTGGGGGACTTCCACAAGATAAGTCTCTTTGAGGGAGTTCCAGTTGGTGTGTACCTTAGAGCTGTTATCCGTTAGGAGCATTCTAGGAAGTCTCGGGAATTATATAATGGGGTCCTTGAACGATATCCTTATGTGGATGTTCTTGGATTTGTACTCAGTTGGATTGTTTTTAATGTATGTTATTCTGTATTATTGTTACCACTGTATGCACATTGAGTAAACCATTGGGTGGAGTGACCCTCTTGGACCCTTGGTTTATTGAGATTGTCAAATCTCACCTCGTGTTTGGAGGACCATATTTCAGGTACTACTGAGTCTGTAGGAGGAGCATTGGGCAAGAGGCCCCACTTAGGGATCATATATAGACATATGGAGTGCATGATGTTATTTTGGCATTTTGGAGACTTTCATGCTTGAAGCATATTGGAGATGTGTATTTTGGAGCAATTGACATACATTATGGTTGTATGCTTTTGAATAGTAGACTTAGTATACTGTTCAACTTTATGTTGTGCATGATTGACGTATACCATGCCTTGAGTTTTGTTCATGTATCATTTTAGCTAAGTCTACTTGGTTATGAATTATAGTATTTTGTATAAAATTGTAAACATGATGTAATAGTTATATTTTGGACAGTTGATGTAATTGTAATTGCTCAATTGAGATTTGGTTATGTAATATTGAAGTATGCATGATGTAAGGGCTTAGGCCTATTTGATAGCTTGATGTTTTATGTGGATTATGGATGCTAAATTGAAGAATGTATGTGATGGAAAATTGTGTATGAAATGATTAATTCAAAGCCTCAAAATGTTGAAAGGATATGACTTATGTGATGTGTCTCTAATTTATTATGTATTAAGGGTTAATATGAGCATGAAATTGATTTAAAAAAATTAAAAGATATGGCAATTATAATTAAATTGCTATTTTATTCTCAATAATATTCTCACACGTATTCTCATATTTTTCAGTAATTTTCAGCTCAATAAAACATTCTAACATATTCGGAAGAACGTGAGAAAATAGAGATCAGAGAGGAATTACTGGAGAATTAAGAATTCTCAGAGAAAGAAGCTTGAAGAGGATTGAAGCAACATTGAGTCAATTTCTTTTTTCATCTTCATGGCTTCTTTTACTTTCTTTTATTTATTTGCTTTGTTAAAACCAACTATGTATGGCTAGTTTTCTTTTGTAGTTAGGGATATGAATCCGATGTGAATCATTGTTTTGGGTTAATTTATTTATTAATAAATTATCTTTAGTTGTTGTATTTATCTTGAATTTCATGTTAAATTTCTTTTATGAATGGATCATTCATATAAAAAATAGGGTTAGGGTTCATAATAGACATATTGGGAACTTAGTCTTGACAGAGGTAAAACACCAATTCTCATATGATCTAGACATAGGCTTGTAGGAATTGCAAATTTTATAATTCATCGCGCTTAAGGCTTAATCTGAAAGGGTTTTCTAAGACATTAAGATTCTAACTGGATTAAAGGGTTAAAGAACTAAGATATTAGGATTTAACCAATTAAATCGTAGATGATGAATTGTTTGAATCAGTTAAGGTTAATTATTAATAAATTTAATTAATTCATTTAAGGAGGATTTGAGGTGAAATAAACCCTAATTGCAGTTTTATTATTGATTTCAAAAATCCAGTTTTCACTTTCCAAATTTACTTTTGCAATTGGTTACTCTTTGGTATTTGTTTTCCCTTATTGTTTTTCTTTTGGCTTTTTCATCTCTAAAAATTACTCCTTTAAAACCAACTTAATTTGTCTAAATTAAGGGGAACAGTGAGAATAGTGATTGGTATACCTAATCCTTGTGGGAATGATACTCTACTCACTCTTTATTACTTTTGAGACCGGTATACTTGCTGTGAGCACAACACTATGATACAAGAAATTGTGAAAAATGACTTGAGACCTAAGTAATGATCATAATATGACTTGTAATGAAGGATGTAAGTGCACCAAGGTTTGTTGGGCCTTTGGATGCCATTCCATGTGAATTAGGTGCACAATTGAAAAAAGGAAATTAGTTGTAAAAACAAAGGGGGTGCTGCCAAAATTTCTAGGAAATATAGTGAAATTACCTATAACTTTGAAAAATCATGGGTCTGTTTGATTCCTATTCCAAAAAACAATTTTTAAGTTTTTAAAACAAAAAAGTAAAATAATTTGTTTGAAAATAATTGTTTTGCAAAAAGCTTCCCAAAACAATTTTAGTTTTAAAAACCAGAAAACCAAAACAACCTCCGGATGTTCTCTAGCGCTGTTTTTGGTTTTTTTTTGTTTAGGCGATGGCAAAATCGTAAATATCAGGATTCATTAATGGCAATTTTGTAAATATTAGGACTAAAAGCAATGACTTTATGATGGCACTTTTGTAATTCTAAAACTTCATTAATGACATTTTTATAAATAATTACAACTTCTTTATAACTTTAATTTAACTACATTCAAACAAGTTTTTTTGTTTTTTTACTCTCAAAATCAGTTTTTCAAATTCGTATTTAAAACAGTTTTTGAAAACAAAAAAACTAAAACACTTTCAAACACACCTCATATCTCCCTCAATACTTGGTCAAATGAGACGTGTAGCTATTATTTTAAAGCTTAGGATGTCCCCTACATTGTCATAAAATATGAGACCATTATGAGTTGTAGATTATGCCCAGTTTCTAAATAGGTGATGACTGCCCAGTTTCGCAAATTTAACTACAACCTCGGTCTCTGAACTTTGAAATTTAATATCTCTCAAATTTCTTGCTCAAATCAAATTTATGATATATCAAATTAAAGGTTAGGTGTCTACTATAATCTTTTAAAATTCGAGAGCAAACAGATTAGTAGAACTCCAAAAATTGTAAAAACAGTGAGGGAACTCGGATGCCCTGTCGACTGACTGTTGACAATTTTGAATAAATAAGTTACGACGAGCATATATGGAGTTATACAACTCCAATTTAGGATTATGATACTTCTTTGGAAAGATTAGAGATTGTAGTTTAATATATTAAAATATGAGAATTTATGGACATGTAGTCCATTCCTAATTTTGAAAAAATCCAAGGAACATTTACTAATTTAAGTATTTTGTTATCTGATTTTGCCCTTAAATTTAAATATTTTTGTGTTGACTAAATATTTGAACCTAAATAGTCATTACGGATATTATACTTTCATAACTAAAATAATAACATCTTGTTATAAAAAAAAATAAAAAAAAAATAACCTCTTAAGTTAGTCTTTTTTTGGTAATCACCTATTAAGTTAGTCCTTTATTAATAATTAAAGTTACAATAACACATAAAACATGCAAAAAAATTTCAAAATAAAACTTAATATTTCCATATTTTGTAGATATTTATTTTATGGGGAGCACTTTTGAATCCATTATAAGATTTAGAAATCTTATTTTCTATTTCGGCTATTGATTTCCATTCATCTAATTGTTATCATTTATTTGAAATTAATAATTAATTAATTGATATAACTCAATAAACTATAACCGTTAAATGGAAGAAAATCCACGATTAAGATAAGGAGTAAGACTTCTAAATCTTATATCGGAGTCAAAAAATCCCTCCCCATCTTTTATATATTCCCCTCTTTCTTTTCTTTTTTGGTAATTTCAATTATTACATGTATTTTTTCTGGTAAACTACGTGTATATTATTTTTATTACGTTTTTTTTTTGATAAGCATTTTTATTACGTATTTTCATTCCACTAATTAGTTAATATCACAGTCTGAAAGTTTACATGATTCATTGTTTATCTAATGTTAATGATATTACTTAATTTTTTCAGTGGGTACAATAATATCATTTAATTTTTGTTGACACAAAAGCAAAATACCCTAACTTAACCAATAAAAGAAATAAAATACTTTATATATATATATATATATATATATATATATATATATATATATATTTTTGTAATTATAATTTATTTCAGGGTTATAATAGTCTTTTTAATAAAAAATTTAATTTTTTAACCCAAAACGACGTCGTTTCGGGAATGAATGCAGATAACTTATCTACATTCACTGTAAACACATTAAAGCCATATATATAATTATATTTATAATCTTCTTTTTTACAAACTACATTGTGTTCTACTGGTAATCTATGTAGCACCGACACTGACACGGGACACGTAACACGATACGACACTCTGACACGTTAATTCTAAAAAATGTTAGATTTCGACACGTTAGGACACGTTTTGATATTAAATAACATTTTTAATTTATGTGGTGTATATAGTATTTAATATTCAATAATTTAATAAAAAAATGAATCTAAACTTATAATATTCATAGATTTTGCAAAAAAACATAAGATATCTCAAATATTTATATTAAACTCAATAAAATAGTAATCGTAATCCAACGAATTTAATAGTTAGAACTAAAAACTAAACGAAATGTAACCTTTAAAACTTTTTTTGAATTTCTATAATGCGTATTGGAGTGTCGGGGAGTGTCCGAGAGTGTCGGGGTGTCCGAGAGTGTCGGACACGACACGTCAGGGTTTATGAAGTGTCGGTGCTTCATAGCTGGTAATACATGCTCAAGTAATATGTACTACGGGTAATACATGCTCAAGTAATATGTACTATCCATAGTACATAATATAGTTTGTAAAAAAAAAGTTTGTAAATATAACTCTGCTATATATATATATATATATATATATATATGGGAAAAATATTTCTATAGCCACTTTATGTAAGCTTATCTACATTTGCCATTTTTTACTATGTTCTCCCGAGAGAACATAATTATAATATTAAAGTTGCTCTTTTTTCTCTCTCCATGTCAGCAAAAAAAGTTCTGAAAAAATAACTGAGGAGAGAGAAAAAAGAGCAACTTTAGTGTTATAATTATGTTCTTCCGGGAGAACATAGTTAAAAATGACAGCGGTAGATAAGCTTATGTAAAGTGGCTGCAGAAATGTTTACATATATATATATATATATGTATATATATATACATACACATACGTATATGTATCTACATATATATGTACATACACATACGTATATGTATATACATATATATGTATATATATATATGATATGTATATATATATATATATATATATATATATATATATATATATACATATGTACTTATGTACATATATATATATATATATATATACTATGAAGCATATATACTTCAAAAACCCTGACGTATATATATATACATTACATATAGATATATATCCCCGACACTTCAACACGCGTTATAAAAATATATAAATTTCAAATGTTGCGTATATATATTTATTCCAGTTAATAGATTCGTTGTATATGCGATTACCATATATTTAATATAAATATTTGGGATATCTCATGTTTCTTATAATTTATGAATATTATAAATTTAGATTCATTTTTTTGTTAAATTATTGAATATTAAATATAATATACACTACATAAATTAAAAATATTATATATATATAACGTGTCCTAACGTGTCAAAATCCAACATTTTTTAGATATATATATAGTGTCGTGTCGTATCATGTATATATATATCAGTGCCGGTGTTACATAGTATATATATATGTATATGTACATATGTACATATATATATATATATATATATATATATATATATATATATATATATATATATATATATATATGTATATATATATATATGTATATATATATAGGGAAAAAGTATTTCTACAGCCAATTTAGATAAGGTTATCTACAACCACCATTCTTAACTATGTTCTCCCTGGAGAACATAGTTATAACATTAAAGTTATTTTTTTCTCTTTTCACGTCAGCAAAAAAGTCCTAAAAGTGAAAAGTAAATGAGGAGAGAGAAAAAAAGTTCTGAAAAGTTATTTCTTTTCCCTATATATATATATATATATATATATATATGGTAAAATTATTTCTGCAGCCGCTTTATGTACAACAACGACAGATGTATGGTTATGATTTCCCACATTTAATGCTTTCATCCTTTGTATGGTTATGATTCCTTACCTTTAATGCTTTCAAGTATATATAGATGGCAAGTATTTCTTTGCTGTACAACAGCTGCAAAAATGTAAACATATATATATATATATATATATATATATATATATATGCCAAAAGTATTTCTACAACAACTTTAGATAAACTTATCTACAGCTGCCATTTTTAACTATGTTCTCTCGGGAGAACATAGTTATAACGTTAAAGTTGCTCTTTCCTCTCTCTCCACGTCATAAAAAATGTTCTGATAAGTAACCGAGGAGAGAGAAAAAAGAGCAACTTTAACGTTATAACTATGTTCTCCTGGGACAACATAGTTAAAAATAACAACTGTAAATAAGCTTATCTAAATTTACTGTAGAAATGTTTACCCTTATATATATATATAAGGATAAGATATTCTTACTACCCATTTTTCTACTACCATTCCACTACCACTCTAATCACCATTGGATTAGAGGAAAAGTTGATTGAAGAGAGAGAAAAAAATAACTTTCGAATCCAATGATGATTAAAGTGGTAGTGGAGTGATAGCAGAAAAATTGGGTAGTAGGAATATCCTACCCCCATATATATATACATATATATATATATATATATAGGCAAAATGATTTGTAATGTGACTGCATATAAGCATTGGTGCAGTCACATAAAAACTACGTCGTTTTGGGTGAAAAAAAAGGAAGTTCGCGTTTAAAAATAATTATAGAAAATAAAAATATTATATTTATTTCCGCCTTTGTATGGTTATGATTCCCCATATTTAATATTTTATATTTATTTTCACCTTTGTATTGTTATTATTCCCAATATTTAATGCTTTTACATTATAAAACGACGTAGTTTTATATGACTGCACCAATCCTTAGGTGCAGTCACTTTACATCTGCTAAACCCATATATATATATATATATATATATATATATATATATAGGTAAAATGTGTGTCATTTAAAGGATGTAAAATTGTGTCATTTTATGAGAGAGAAAGAGATAGATAAAGGAGGAAAGAGAGTTGACAAAAAAAAATAAAGGTGTGGATCCCACATCTTTGTGAGAGTGAAAGGATATAAATTGTAATGATAAACATTTTTACCATATATATATATATATATATATATATATATATATATATATATATATATATACTTTCGTAATTTTGACCTGGGCGGTGAAAGTAAAAATTCTTCCCAATAATACTTCTTCAAAAATGTGAACTTTCCACTTTATAGTTAAAATAACAGCCACTTTTAACCGGTCGAACAGGAGGCATCCATTGAATAAATCAAATACTTTTGCTGAAGGCAAAAGATTGGTAGCAGAAGTGGAAATATAATAAAGGTCACAAGTTGGCGGGTGATAATAATGGTCACAAAGATTTTAAAATATTAAATAATGCTGCCTAACTTGAAGCTCAGTGTTGCTGAGCACTTTGCAAATACCATTTTACCTTCCTCTGAATCTGATATCAAAATCACTGGAATTTGTCTTTGATGGACAAGGTAGCCGCTGAACTTCAAAGTGATGCAGATTCAGTGTTGTCAGATCCTTCTCTTCTTCAACATCAGGTGATTTTGCTAAACCCCTTTTGATTCTTTGTTGAAAATCTTAATGCTGAAAATTGAATACCCTTCTGCCTGTAGCATGATTTTTCTTCAGATCAAATGGGTTTCATTTGGTTTGAGCTATAGGGACGAAGATAATATAAGTTTCAATTTTATACCATTTGGGTAAACAGAAATTTTGCTTTTTGTTTTCTCTCTCTTTGAAAAAACACTTTTTCTCTGCCTTGTTTCGCTATTACTGTGAGCATATTGGATTGGTAATGTATTAGGAACTGAAATTCTTAAGTGGATTGAGCTTTCAAGTTTTGTCTTGACTAATAACCTTGAACTTGATGTGATCCCTACTTGCCAAAGTAAACATAATAAGATGAAAGATGCATGCTAATAACTTTTGGTTTCACCTTTGTATCTGCTTCAATTTTATTGTGTTACTTTTTAATGAACTAGTTTTGATCGATTTTTAGACATGTGAAGGAAATGGAAAAGGTGAAAAGACCTCCTTGATTCCACAGTCGAAACGACCTAGCCTCTCCTCTCTGCAAATACCAGCAAGGTCACTAGAAAGTGCATTATCTTCTTTTACTAAGACAGATGGTCCTACATTGTCAAGTCCAGGTTCCACTAGAGGACTTCCCCCAAGACCAAATTCAGCCAAAGTCAAGTCCTCAATAAGAAATTTGCTTCCTGCGAGGAGCTTTAGGGCTAAAACTTGTTCCCAAGATTGTGAAAGGACAGTTCTGATTGTTCCTGATACTTTACCATCGGCTGGTCCTGTAGATAAGCCTTCAACTTCAAGGACCCTTTCTGTTAATAAGATATTGTTCCCTTCATCAACAAAAGCAGCATATTCATTACCGGTTACTCCAATTGCAACTTCAAGTGCAGTGAATGTACATGGAAGACATCTAGGGAGTGAGTCTGATTTAAGTGTATGTTTCTGCTGTTCATTCTTGTTTCATGATCAAAACAAATACTTTTTTATCCTGTACTCATCATAGTAATAACTTTTCTACATTTTTTTACTTATGAAAATGGTGTTTTCCTATTTGGTTCTTAAAACATGCTACATTTGTGAATATTTTCTTTTCATACAGAAAATGGAAGTAAATCAGCATATGACTCGATCATTTTCAGTTCCAGTTAATGTCAAAGCCACTAATTTAAGGCCTACAGATTCTAGGGGACTGATTCGTGTAATTTCTGCAAAATCACATCTACCAACTATTGATGGCATTTCAACTCACAATGCTTCAGTGTCAGATATTGGTAAATCTTCATAATATATGGAACTTATCTTACTTTCTTCAAGGTATCCCTTTAAAATTTCTTGATAAAATATATGGGTAATCTGAAACAGTTAGTTGTTTTGGCAAGCAAAGCAATTTTTTTAATATCAGGCACTGAACTGTAAATAAAGTTAGCAATGTGAATGCATTGTCTAAAAGACTTTATTGAGGAAAGAAAATATAGGAGTTATGATTTAAAAAGTGTTGTCTGTCATTTTTCTTGAGCAATTTAGAACATGTAGAACCCTTCATTCAATTGCATTTGGACTTACAAAATTAAAGAAACGATGGTAGTTGATAGATATATAAAACATTCTTGAGCTTTCACCTAAAGGCTTAAGAGAGTTGGCGTTAGTTCTTGACTCAAATATTAGAACCTCTATTTTCAAGTGGTTGGGAACTTGATTCTTGCTGCCACCATTCTTTTCTTCATCATAATTAAATTAAAATTTAATTCAAGATAAATTAAAATTTAATTCAAGTGAAATTAAAACATTCAGACTCACTGTGTATTCTACATGTGAATAATATTCTTGCACAAGGGAGTGTGTTAGAGATATAAAACCATTTTTGGGATTTCGCCTCAGATATTTAGCTTCAGGAATTCTAGAGTTAGTCTTGGCAATACTGAATGCGGTACGTTAAATATTGATGTTAATTTGTAGTTTAGTCTTTTAGGAGTTTCAATTCTGATTTTAGGATTTCTAATTTTGGATTGTCTTTTCCCATTTTAGTTAGGATTACTTGCTATTTTAAGTAGAATAAAGTTTGTAAGGGAATTGAATTTCTCAGCTTCTGGTTGCATGCTTACTAAAAAATTCCTGAATCCTCGCTACTGGTTTTAATTCTAACAGTCCTGCTATTTTCTCCTCAACTTCTGCTATCTGTAGAAGAATGTTAATTTCTCAATTTTTTCTTTCATTTTTTTTTTCTTGCAACAAACAAGTCTTATGCCACTTGGTGGGGTTGGATCAATCAATGGATTCAATGCCAAGCTTTCAGTAAAACAATTTATAGCATCTATCCATTTTTATTCGAAAATCAATAATTTACCTTCCTATCATCATGCCTGCCTAAGTGCATAATTTGTTACTGTTATGCGTATGCCTTCCTGAATACAATATAGTCCAAGGCAATTTGGATGGTTACCAAGATCCACCAGCAACTTTGTATGAATTCAGAGTTTGGGCATAACTTCCAATACTATGCATTTGAAGCAAAAGTATGAGCATGATTCTCAAGACAGTGGCCATGCTTGTATCTGTTAAATGTGGCGAGAGGTGATAGTTGTTCCTTCAAGTTTTGTTTAACATATGTTCAGAGTACAGTAATGTTTTTTCCTTTGATAGAAAAGGAGGATAAGAACGTTGAGAAATAGCAGATTAGAATGATATCTAGTTTCGTAAGTGTCTGTTTTAGAATGAAGAATGAATCAAAAGTTGAAAGAATTTTTAAAAGTATAGCATCATCAATGGATTTTGGTTCAATTTGAGATACAAATGCTGAGTGATTACACACGTTTCTTAATGAATGTGATACAACCCCTCCCTACCAAGTGTATCGAAGGGACAAGAATAGGAGGAAATGGGCTGTGAGTTCAGAACCAGGCCCATCAGGGGCAACTGGGTTTATGGGAATGGCTGGCCCAAGGGGGGAAATGGGAGCTAATACAGCTGTAGGTACCAAAATACCCTCCTAACAGAATGAGTATGGGAAGTGTGAAGTTAGTTACATGATGGTTTAAAGGGAGGGGGGAGGGATACGTTGCAGGCATCTGGAAAATAGAGGAATCTTGGGCCCTTTTTGGGATTAGGAGAGAGTGGAACCTCTCAAATGTGTTCCACAACTATCTTTACTAATTTCCCTGTTTAATTTCCAGTATTACTTTCTGTTGGTTCCTTCATACAGAATCAACTTGTAATGAACGTTTGGTGCTAAGTCTTTTGCTGAGTTTTAAATAAGAAAGAGGATTATTCAGTGTAATATTTGATCTGTCCTTGTTTTGGTAGAATTCTACTTGGTCCTTATCAATTGGTATCAGAGCTCCGATCCTGGAGCTCTGTGGAATGGTTTGGACAAGACAAATGGAACACCGCTTGGAGTTGATAGAGGAAGGGCTGCGCCGCGGTAGTGCCAGGCATGAGGAGGTGTGCTTAAGGATCGATGCAGGAGAGGCTCGACAGGAGGAGATCCTCCGACGTCTGGGAGCTAGTGAAAGGGGAATGGCGGAGATCATTAGAAGATTGGAGGAGATGAATAGGCGTGGTAGAAGCCGTTCCAGAGATGGGGAGAATGAAACCAATGATGACGAAGCAGAAGCAAGAGGAGAACGAAACCCACGAAGAGAAAATTTTAACATACCTGTAGTTAGACGACTGGAGGTGCCAGTCTTCTCAGGGGAAGACGCGTCCGGTTGGCTTTGTAAGGTGGAAAGGTACTTTACCGTGAATGGGGTGACAGAGAGAGAGAAGATGGCTGCCGTCATCGTCTGTCTAGAAGGAGAGGCTCTCCATTGGTGTCGGTGGTGGGAGGTAGGTCACCCAAATGCTGGTTGGGGTCTATTCCGGCGAGAATTACTCAGCCGTTTCCAACCAGAGGCCTTGGATAACCCTTACGGAGCCCTTTACACGCTAAAACAGACAGGTAGCGTGGCTGATTTCCGTGCTGAGTTTGAGAAGATGGTGGGAGCTTTGTTGTTCGAAGACGAGGAGCTATTAAAGGGGGCGTGGTTGAATGGAGTGCGGTTGAGCATTAGGGAGGAGCTGTTGATGTACCCGCACCTGAGTTTGTCGGAGACGATGAAATTTTCTCTCAAAATTGAGAAGAGGAACACTGCGTGGCGAGAAGAGGGATGGGGACCGATGGCTAGGAGTTGGGCTCCAGGGGTTGGCAAGACGTTGGGCTTGAAAATGGGCCCAAACGAAAATAAAAGCCAAATGGGCCACTCCCTTTCGAACGGCCCAGTTCGCAATTTAGGGGCCACTAATAGCAACAACCCTAATTCTGGTGCAGCTTCCACGAGGGTGGGTGCGAACGAAAGTGGCAAGGAAGGTTCCACAACACGAACAGCTGCGTCGGTGGCTGGGAACCAGACCAACGAGGGCGTAAGCGGTCAGGGACGTCGATTGTCTCAGGCTGAGCTACGGGAGAGGCAGGAGCGGGGGTTATGCTTCAAGTGTAACGAACGGTGGAACCCTAGTCATCGGTGTCAGATCCGGCAACTTCACCTTTTGTTGGTCGACGACGACGACGAAGAGGAAGGAGGAGGAGCGGGGCCAAAGACGGTGGCGAGTGAAGTCCACGAGGAGAAGGATCGGGTGGAAGAGTTGCAGATCTCCTTGAATAGTTTGCTAGGGCTCACTTCAAACCAAACCTTAAAGGCTTGGGGTGAAGTTTCCGGCCAGCAAGTAGAGGTGATGGTGGACTGTGGTGCGTCTATAAATTTTGTGAGGACGGAGATCGTGGAACGACTTGGGCTGACGGTGACTGATACCGCGGTTTACTTCGTCACGGTAGGCGATGGTCACAAGGTTCGTTGCCAAGGGGTATGCAAGGGAGTGGAGGTCAGGTTGCAGGGTGCCCTTATTGTACAGGATCTGTATCTTTTTGAGTTGGGTGGGGCTGATATTGTGTTGGGGTTGGAATGGCTTACGCAAATCGGAGAAGTTAAGGCTAACTTCAAAGAAATGACCCTACGGTTTGCACAAGGAGATACGGAGGTGGTGATAAAAGGGGATCCTTCTCTCTCTCGTGCAGAGGTGTCCTGCAAATCCATCTTTAAAGCACTCCAGGAGCAGGGACAAGGGTACTTTATGAGTCCAGATCCACAAGCTGAAGCAGGACCAGAGCCCATTTGGGAGGAATTGAGTTCCTTGTTACGCGAATTCGAGGATGTCTTCCAAGAGGCTCAGACTCTACCCCCTGAGAGGTCTTGTGATCACTCCATCAACCTGATACCAGGAGCTCAAGTGCCTAATTTACGCCCCTACAGGTATCCGCATTACCAAAAAACTGAGATAGAAAAGTTAGTAGCTGAGTTGATGGGAAATGGTTGGATTAGGCATAGCACTAGCCCTTATTCTAGCCCTGTGATTCTAGTACGAAAGAAGGATGGTAGTTGGAGGGTGTGTGTGGATTATAGGGCCATTAACAAGCTTACTGTGCCTGATAAGTTTCCCATCCCTGTTGTGGAAGAGCTACTGGACGAGTTGGGGGGTTCTATGATCTTTTCCAAGCTGGATCTCAAATCTGGTTATCACCAGATACGGATGAGACCAGAGGACATCCCCAAGACGGCGTTCCGAACTCACGAAGGACACTACGAATATTTAGTGATGCCTTTCGGGTTGACAAATGCTCCATCAACGTTTCAGGCATTGATGAATCATATTCTGAGACCATTCCTAAGAAAATTTGTTTTGGTTTTCTTAGATGATATTTTGATTTACAGCAAGGATAAAAAAGAACATGAGAATCAGTTAAGACAGGTGTTGGAGGTATTAAGGCAGAACCAACTAGTAGCTAACCGGAAGAAATGTTGTTTTGGTACCGATCATGTGGAGTACCTGGGTCATATCATTTCTAAGGATGGAATCAGTGCGGATCCAAATAAGCTGAGAGCTATGGTGGAATGGCCGGTGCCTAAAAACGTTAAGGGACTAAGGGGTTTTTTGGGACTTACCGGTTACTATAGACGGTTCGTACAGGATTATGGAAAAATAGCTAAGCCTTTGACCAACTTGCTCAAGAAGGATGCCTTTAAGTGGAATGGGGAAGCGGACGAGGCCTTTAAGAAGTTAAAAGAATGCATGGTGTCTGTCCCGGTCTTGGCTTTACCTGACTTTGGCAAATTGTTTACGGTGGTAACGGATGCATCCGGAAGAGGTATAGGTGCTGTGCTTATGCAAGAAAATAGGCCTTTAGCCTATATCAGTCAAGGTTTCTCATTACGGGCTCAGAACAAGTCAGTGTACGAGAAGGAGCTCATGGCAATAGTGTTCGCAATCCAAAAGTGGAAACATTATTTGATGGGACGACACTTCCTAGTGAAGACGGACCAGAAAAGCCTCAAGCACTTGCTGGATCAAAAAGTTTTGGGGGAAGAGCAGCAAAGGTGGTTGTCCAAGTTGATTGGTTTTGATTTTGAGATTCAGTATCAACCTGGCAAGGAGAATACGGTGGCCGATGCCTTGTCGCGGCAGGAGTTTTTCTTTGGTTTATCTCGCGTCCATTTATCTGAGTTGGAGCTGTTGGATCAAGAAGTCCAACAAGACAGCAAACTGAGAGGCATAGTTCAAGACTTATTGGTGCAGCCGGATGCTCATGTTGGTTTTCGGTTGAAGGAAGGCAGGTTGTTCTTTAATGACAGGTTAGTGTTGCCTAAAAATTCCAGTCTAATTTCTCCTCTTCTAAGCGAATTTCATGATTCTGGGATTGGGGGACATTCGGGATATTTTCGCACATATAAAAGGGTGGCTGGTTTGGTTTATTGGGAGGGAATGAAGAAGAGAATTAGAGACTATGTAGCTGTGTGCACTGTGTGTCAACAAAGTAAAATTCAGAATTTAACCCCTGCCGGTTTGCTTCAACCGTTGCCCATTCCGAGCACGGTATGGGCCGACATCTCTATGGATTTTATTGGGGGGTTGCCCAAGGCATGGGGAGTGGATACCATTTTTGTAGTGGTGGATCGGTTGTCAAAATATGCACATTTTTTGGCTATTTCCCATCCTTATACTGCAAAGGGGGTGGCGGACTTATTCATTAAAGAGGTGGTCCGTTTGCATGGGTTTCCATTAACCATTGTCTCCGATAGAGACCGGGTGTTCATGAGTTCGTTTTGGACCGAACTTTTCAAGTGTGCCGGTACTCAACTTCACTATAGCACAGCCTATCATCCACAAACTAATGGACAAACAGAGGTAGTGAATCGGTGCTCGGAAGTGTATCTACGCTGTTTTTGTGGGCCTCAACCCAAATCATGGCCCAAATGGATCCATTGGGCGGAATTTTGGTATAATACTACCTATAAGGATTCTACGGGCATGACTCCCTTCAAGGCTCTTTATGGTGTGGACCCACCGAATCTGTTAAAATTTCAGCCTGCTCTTTCCACAAGTGAGGCTGTAAATCAAGCTTTGATGGACAGGGATCTTATTCTACATGACCTGCAACATGATCATATACTCAAAATAGGATGGTTAAACATGCAAAC
>JAVKPL010008728.1:0-33997 GCA_032173675.1 Gastrolobium villosum | reverse complement strand
CGACGCCTTCTTCCCTATAGGATGGTCTATGCGCACACAATGGTGAGAGAACACTTTGGGCAGACTCCAAAGAAACTCGGCTGGACAGTGAGGGAAAGAGAAGGAAAAAGCTTGCACTTACTTGGTGTTTAGGCCACGGTTTGAGAGTGTGAGGGAAGTGAGTTACCAAAGTTTTTCTTTCTCCTAAGAGCTCTTGTAATGCACGGCTAGGGAAGTGAGGGAAGTAGGAAGAGAGTTGGCTTGGCTTGTAAAGTGAGGACAGCCCCCCCTCTTGTGCGCACAACTTAAAGGGGAAAGGGAGGAGAGGTTGGAATGATGAAGCATCATGGCAATTCTGATTTCTTGTGGGAGTGGGGCTGCAAGTTTGGTCAAAACAAGCAAGGAGCTTGCTTCTTGCACACTCTAGGCGCATAAGGAGGTGAGGTGGGAGGTTGCCACCTTGTGCACATGCAAGGTTGGTCTCTTGGTCAACAAGCTAGGAAGATTTGTGTCATAAAAATCTGATTTGAGACCTCCCTTGTGCGCCCATGATGAGGAGTATGCAGCCCAAAAGAAGGCTAAGGAGTACAAGTGTCTTCCATGCAATAAGGTTGAAGGCAAATGGTGCACAAGCTAGGAGGTGAGGTGGCGGTCATGCAAGGGTTAAGTTGGAAGATTTCCTAAGGCTTATCCATCTTCCTATGCGCATGGATGAGGGGGAAAGGATAACTCTTGCCATGTGGAAGTTCCTTGCTACACAAGACAGCCTTGTAGGACAAAGCTTAAGGGAGATAAGAGTGGATATAACATTGGGCTGATTTAGCTTGACCCAAGGACCTCTTTGGGCCATCGGTCATCACATGCAAAGTCCAACAACACAAGTCTAAATGTGATTACTACACACACTAGCCCACTTCCCTAGCCCTTTAAGCACCAAAGCCTTATAACACACAATCAACTTACTCATATGATTTTAATAAAAGTTTCACATGCCTACATATGTACTCTCCTATCATTTTAATTTAAATACTTCACTACCTTACTTTAGTCCCATCCTAGGGTAAAGGTCATGTAATTCGCAAGCCACCATACATAAACCAACAATTCGAATTCTACACATGCATCTATATCATTATAACACTTATGTATTTTACTAATTACGTGGGATGTTACACTCTCCCCACCAAATAGGAATTTTGTCCGCAAAATAGACTTACTTAAGAGCTAAACAGTTCTGGATAGCGATTCTGAATGTCGTCCTCGCGCTCCCAAGTGGCTTCAGCTGCCGATTTGTTGTTCCACAACACTTTCACCAAAGGAATCTCTTTAGAACGAAGCCGCTTGACGGATCTTTCAAGAATTTGGAACGGTTGCACTTGGTACGTCAGGTCTTCCTTTACTTCCACTTCTTCAGGCCGTAACACGTGAGAGGGATCAGAGAGATATCTCCGTAGCTGCGACACATGAAATACATTGTGAATTCCCGACAGATTGGGTGGTAAAGCCAACCGGTATGCAGACTCTCCAATCCGGTCCATAATCAGATACGGTCCTAAGTACCGTGGACTTAACTTCTTTACTCCCATTCTCCTTCCGAGTCCCGATGTAGGTGTGATTCTCAAGAATACATGGTCTCCGACTTCGAAAGATAGGGGCTTATGACGCTTGTCGTAATAACTCTTCTGTCTGGCCTGTGCCCGCTGCATATTTTCTCGAATCTTCTTTACCTGTTCGGATGTTTCTTGAATTAAATCAGGTCCTAACATACTTCGCTCACCCACTTCAGTCCAGCATAAAGGGGATCTGCATTTTCTCCCATACAGAGCTTCATACGGTGCCATCTGAATACTGGAATGGTAACTGTTGTTGTAAGCAAATTCAATCAAAGAAAGATAATTATCCCAGCTGCCTCCTAACTCCAAAACGCATGCTCGCAACATGTCCTCTAAAGCTTGAATGGTGCGTTCTGTCTGTCCATCGGTCTGCGGATGGTAAGCAGTACTCAATCTCAAGTGGGTCCCTAAAGCCCGCTGAAAAGACTCCCAGAACTTAGAGGTAAACTTGGGATCACGATCACTGACAATACTAGTAGGAACTCCGTGCAGCTTCACAATCTCCTGCAGGTAAATTTTGGCAAGCCTCTCAGTATTATATGTGGTTCTAACACACAAGAAATGAGCTGACTTCGTTAAACGATCAACAATCACCCAGATAGCATCATATCCTTCTCGCGTCCGAGGAAGTCCAACTACAAAATCCATCGCAATACTGTCCCACTTCCACTCGGGAATCTCCAAAGGTTGAAGGAGTCCCGAAGGTTTCTGATGTTCGTACTTCACCTTCTGACAAGTTAGACATCGAGATACATACTCAGCAATATCACGCTTCATACCCGGCCACCAAAACGAGGTCTTCAAATCATGGTACATCTTCGTGGATCCAGGATGAACTGCATACTTACCCTTATGAGCCTCCTGCAAAACTTCTTGCTTCAACTCTTCATTCGGCACAACTAACCGACCTTGGAATCTCAAAATATCATTTTCATCCCTTACTACATCTTGGTTGCCAACCAATTCACGGACTAACTCTTCATCTCTCTGGGCCTCCTTAATTCTACTGAGCAACTCATTCTCCACCTTTATATTTCCCAATCTTATGCTATGCCCTCTCTCGTCTACAGATAAATTCAAATCTCGAAAGGCCTCAAACAATTTCAGTTCTTCCATCATCAGAGTTGCAGTGTGCAGTGTCTTCCTACTCAGGGCGTCAGCTACCACGTTTGCCTTTCCTGGGTGGTATTTAAGTTCAAACTCATAGTCCTTCAGAAATTCCATCCACCGTCGTTGCCGCATATTCAGCTCCTTCTGATCGAACAAGTACTTCAGACTCTTGTGATCGCTGAACACGTCAAACTGCGAACCATACAAGTGGTGCCTCCAGATTTTAAGTGCGAACACTATAGCTGCTAACTCCAAATCATGCGTAGGATAATTTTCTTCGTGAGGCTTTAGTTGTCGAGAAGCATAAGCTACCGCCATACGATCCTGCATCAACACGCATCCAAGTCCTTTCAGCGACGCATCACAGTATACTTCGAACTTTCGGGTAGGATCCGGAATCGTGAGTACGGGAGCACTCGTTAACCTGCTCTTCAATTCCATGAAACATTCTTCACAAGCTTCAGTCCACTCAAAAGGCTTATCCTTCCGAGTGAGACGGGTAAGAGGTTGCACTATCTGAGAGAAATTCTGGATAAACCTTCGATAATATCCAGCAAGACCTAAGAAACTCCTTACTTCAGTGACAGTCTTGGGTCGTTCCCAATTCATGACAGCTTCAACCTTGCTGGGGTCCACAGCAATACCTTCTGTTGAAATGACATGGCCCAGAAACTTGACCTCTTTAAGCCAAAACTCGCACTTCGACCACTTCGCGTACAACTGCTTCTCTGTCAAGATTTGCAAGACAATCCTCAAATGTTCCGCATGCAGCTCTTCATTAGCAGAGTAAATCAGAATATCGTCGATAAACACAATAACAAACTGATCAAGAAACGGGCGGAAGATGCGGTTCATGTAGTCCATGAATACCGCTGGAGCATTCGTAAGTCCGAATGGGATCACCTGATATTCGTAGTGCCCATAACGAGTCCTAAAAGCTGTTTTCGGAATATCCTCCGGTTTGACCCGGATTTGATGGTATCCCGATCGTAAATCTATCTTGGAAAAGACTCTGGCTCCTCTCAGCTGGTCCATCAAATCGTCGATCCTTGGTAGCGGATACTTATTCTTCACCGTAACTTTGTTCAGCTGTCGGTAATCTACACACAGACGTAGACTACCATCCTTCTTCTTAATCAAGATGGCTGGAGCACCCCATGGAGAGGTACTCGGTCTGATGAATTCCTTTGCCAACAGTTCTTCTATCTGCTTCTTCAACTCTCGAAGTTCCAAAGGCGCCATGCGATACGGAGCAATGGAGATCGGTCCAACTCCAGGAACAAGTTCGATGGAAAATTCTATTTCCCTATGAGGAGGCAATCGAGGTATTTCATCCGGGAATACCTCCTCGAATTCTCTAAACTACAGGTACATTCTGAATTTGATTGTCAACCGAGGTCTCAGCCTCGATCGACAAAAGATACCCTGCTGCTCCCTTGCGGAGCTCTTTTCTAACTTGTAATAAAGAAATGAGAGAAAAGGTTGAAAATTACCATCTTTCGCATCCTTTCCCGCTCGACAGTCCAACGTTATCCCGTTTTCCGTCAACCAGTCCATACCGATAATCACATCGAAATTGAATACCGGTAGGACCACCAAGTTAACTGTATAAGTGTTCCCTTCATACTGCAAGATAACA
This sequence comes from Gastrolobium villosum, assembly GCA_032173675.1. Taxonomy (NCBI): domain Eukaryota; kingdom Viridiplantae; phylum Streptophyta; class Magnoliopsida; order Fabales; family Fabaceae; genus Gastrolobium; species Gastrolobium villosum. Next base: position 29,656 of record JAVKPL010008728.1, on the reverse strand, counting down.
CCTCTGCAGATCTCTGAGGCTGTGCACGATCCTCCAGTAGGTTGTGTACACGTAACTCATAAGGTAACGGGGTTGGGTGATGCCTATTCTGCTTTGCCATAAAAGAGCCAGACGCTCCAGAATCAAAGATAACAGAAATTGGGTGACCATTTAAAGTGACATTACCTTTGATCAAGTCAACTTCTGCGCTTCATTCGCATCCAGTGTGAACACCCGTGCTTGCGTAGGTGTTGATTAGCGTTCTGGGGGCATTCAAAGCAAAATGTCCTTGCTGGCCACATCTGAAACATGCATTGCTGTTCTTGCGACAAACTCCAAGTGGTTCTTACCACATGTAACACAAGCATTCGCACCCTTCCAGTCGACGATTGACCAACAGTATTGCTTCTCTTGAAAATTTCCAGGCCGCGCCTGCAGCTGCGGACCTCTGCCTCGACCCCTACCAGGTGCCGTCCAAGAATCTGCCTGCTCTGTTTCCTCCGTGGAACAGCTTGTTCAAATTCTGGCCTTTTTCATTTCTTCTGTACGATTAGCCGTCGTCAAGAAATGAGATTTCCGCTTTCGAATACTTATCAAAATGTTCCGGTCAAAGTTGTACTCGATCAGCTTGTCCAAATTTTGCAATGTACTCATTAACCGACATGTTACTGCAGCATTAGTTGTGCTTCGTTCTTCTGGCTTTAGGAAAATACTTATCCAAAAAGACCACAGCCCAGTCAGTGTAATCCTTCTTCAACCTCCAAAATTTCTTGCAATCGGTCATTAAATTCGGCCCACCATTCCAGCATCATCACCCTCAAGGTGTTTAATTTTGCAACTTCCCTCATTGTTCGGATAAGTTAACTTGCATCCGTGTCTTATCACAGAACGGTCTTAACAATCTAACTACACCATTCAAACATATTCTATAGCGTATTTCCAGTCCCAACAATCAATTCATACATCACAGAACGGATTTCCTGCCACATTAGCTACCACAAGATAAATGAAATCCGTTGAGGCTCAAAGTTATTCTGTGGCAGCAATTAGGTTCGAGTTCAATTATTAACATGCAATTTCTTATCACACCAACCTAATACCCTAGTTAATATATATTCAAACACTTAAACTATAGCACATTTAGCCGCAGTCATAAAAGATCAAAGAAAAACACAATCAACATCAATTCAAAATCACAATAAATCTGCAAACAGTCTGATACAACAAGAGTCGTTTGCCTCTGCAGATTGGTCAACAAAACCAATAATATAGAGTATCTGCATGTACAAATCCAAAACGCGTTTATTTTTTTCGCTTATGTTTAGTTTGGTCTCAAAATATTTCAAGTTGCCAAGTTATGTACACCATGTTGTACTTCGCAAGCATATAAAATAATAGTAAATTTGGCATCATTTTGCTCATAGGTGCCAATGGGACACCACAAGTGCGCCGCACGACGGTGCTAATGAGTTATATACGCAATATTATATATATATATGATGAAAAGTCAAGGATATGTTGATTCTCATAGCACATATTCATTGTGCTCAACCAATTGGCAGGAGGACAAAAGCATATATTTGATTGGATGACTGAATGCTTAGTCTAATCTATTTTGCTTTGATCTTTTACAAAACTTTTTGAACCAAGCCCATTTTTACAACCTTAGGATTATCAATTCAAGATTCATTAATATGCATGGACCCTCAATATTTTGAATTTTTTATCGTGAGAAGTGATAAGAATCGCTTTTCGGATTTGAATTTTGGAAGAATTCTTTGGTAGCTAATGTGTCGTTAAAGATGAAACGACTCTCTTGGATGCATACAAGGGAGGGCGTTACACTAATTGGTATCAGAGCAGTTTGGTCCATGGATTTGCTTGTGATTGATTGAATTGATTGTTGATTGTGTTTATCTGCTGATTGACTGTCTAAATATGCTATAGTTTAAGTGTTTGAATATATATTAACTAGGGTAGTTAGATTGTTTAGACCGTTCTGTGATAAGACACGGATGCATAGTTAACTTATCCGAATTGAACTCGAGTACCTACTTGGGACTGCTGCCATAAATAACTTGCGGTGAGCCTGATCAACTCATTTCATGATATTGTGAGTGCAGAATCATGGCAGGTGGTCGCGGTTCAACTCGGGGAAGGTCTGGAGATGCGGAAGAGGATCTTATCACTACCATTGGGGGACTGGCAACTTTTATCCAGAATATGAGCCAAGAATGGCGCGACCATAGGCAACAGAACCAGAACCAACCCCCACTGCATGACAATGCAGAAGAAATTGCCCGTCGGAGGTTGAAAGACTTCCGCAACTTCCAACCACCTACCTTTGAGGGTGAAGACAACCCTGAGGCTGCAGCGAAGTGGTTGCAGATGATCGAGCATATATTCGAACGCATGGCATGCCCGGAAGCTCAGAAGACCGATTACGCATCGTACCAGCTGATGGGAGAAGCTCTAACCTGGTGGACCGGTGCGAGGGCTCTGCTGAGAGCTCAGGACGTTGAACTGACGTGGGCCGTGTTCAGACAAGTCTTTTTGGATAAGTATTTTCCTAAAGCAATGAGAAGAATGAAGCACACTGAACTGCTGTCACTCAGGCAGGACAACATGACGGTCAATGAGTACATTGCAAAATTTGGGCAACTGATAGAGTACGCCAACTTTGACCGGAATATTTATGATGAGGAATGGCAGGTGGAGAAGTTCGAAAGCGGATTACATCCAGAAATCCGTAAGCTCATTTTGACGACGGCTAATCGTACACTTCCGGAGCTCATCAATCAGAGTCGACAGGCAGAAGGAATCATCAACGAGGCCAAGAATTTGAATAAGCAACCAACACAATTCCACGGAGGAAACAGAGCAGGCAGATTCTTCAGGACGGCACCTGGTAGGGGTCGAGGCAGAGGTCCGCAGTTGCAGGCGCGGCCTGGAAATTTTAAGAGAAGCAATACTGTTGGTCAATCATCGACTGGACGTCAGGGTGCGAATGCTTGTGTTACGTGTGGTAAGAACCACTTTGGAGTTTGTCGCAAGAGCAACAATGCATGTTTCAGATGTGGCCAGCAAGGACATTTTGCTTACGAATGCCCCCGGAACGCTAATCCACAGCCTACGCAAGCACGGGTGTTCACACTGGATGCGAATGAAGCGCAGAAATATCCCAACTTGATCAAAGGTAATGTCACTTTAAATGGTCACCCAATTTCTGTTATTTTTGATTCTGGAGCGTCTGGCTCTTTTATGGCAAAGCACACTGCTATGAGAATAGGCATCACCCCAACCCCGTTACCTTATGAGTTACACATCAGTACCCCTACTGGAGGATCGTGCACAGCCTCAGAGATCTGCAGAGGTGTTATTTTGCAGTATGAAGGGAACACGTATACAGTAAACTTGGTGGTCCTACCGGTATTCAATTTCGATGTGATTATCGGTATGGACTGGTTGACGGAAAACGGGATAACGTTGGACTGTCGAGCGGGGAAAGTCGTTGTTCCTGCGAAAGATGGTAATTTTCAACCTTTCTCTCTCATTTCTTTATTACAAGTTAGAAAAGAGCTCCGCAAGGGAGCAGCAGGGTATCTTTTGTCGATCGAGGCTGAGACCTCGGTTGACAATCAAATTCAGAATGTACCTGTAGTTAGAGAATTCGAGGAGGTATTCCCGGATGAAATACCTCGATTGCCTCCTCATAGGGAAATAGAATTTTCCATCGAACTTGTTCCCGGAGTTGGACCAATCTCCATTGCTCCGTATCGCATGGCACCTTTGGAACTTCGAGAGTTGAAGAAGCAGATAGAAGAACTGTTGGCAAAGGAATTCATCAGACCGAGTACCTCTCCATGGGGTGCTCCAGCCATCTTGATTAAGAAGAAGGATGGTAGTCTACGTCTGTGTGTAGATTACCGACAGCTGAACAAAGTTACGGTGAAGAATAAGTATCCGCTACCAAGGATCGACGATTTGATGGACCAGCTGAGAGGAGCCAGAGTCTTTTCCAAGATAGATTTACGATCGGGATACCATCAAATCCGGGTCAAACCGGAGGATATTCCGAAAACAGCTTTTAGGACTCGTTATGGGCACTACGAATATCAGGTGATTCCTTTCGGACTCACGAATGCTCCAGCGGTATGCATGGACTACATGAACCGCATCTTCCGCCCATTTCTTGATCAGTTTGTAATTGTGTTTATCGATGACATTCTGATTTACTCTGCTAATGAAGAGCTGCATGCGGAACATTTGAAGATTGTCTTGCAAATCTTGAAAGAGAAGCAGTTGTACGCGAAGTGGTCGAAGTGCGAGTTTTGGCTTAAAGAGGTCCAGTTTCTGGGCCATGTCATTTCAACAGAAGGTATTGCTGTGGACCCCAGCAAGGTTGAAGCTGTCATGAATTGGGAACGACCCAAGACTGTCACTGAAGTAAGGAGTTTCTTAGGTCTTGCTGGATATTATCGAAGGTTTATCCAGAATTTCTCTCAGATAGTGCAACCCCTTACCCGTCTCACTCGGAAGGATAAGCCTTTTGAGTGGACCGAAGCTTGTGAAGAATGTTTCATGGAATTAAAGAGCAGGTTAACAAGTGCTCCCGTACTCACGATTCCGGATCCTACCCGAAAGTTCGAAGTATACTGTGATGCGTCGCTGAAAGGACTTGGATGCGTGTTGATGCAGGATCGTATGGCGGTAGCTTATGCTTCTCGACAACTAAAGCCTCACGAAGAAAATTATCCTACGCATGATTTGGAGTTAGCAGCTATAGTGTTCGCACTTAAAATCTGGAGGCACCACTTGTATGGTTCGCAGTTCGACGTGTTCAGCGATCACAAGAGTCTGAAGTACTTGTTCGATCAGAAGGAGCTGAATATGCGGCAACGACGGTGGATGGAATTTCTGAAGGACTATGAGTTTGAACTTAAATACCACCCAGGAAAGGCAAACGTGGTAGCTGACGCTCTGAGTAGGAAGACACTGCACACTGCAACTCTGATGATGGAAGAACTGAAATTGTTTGAGGCCTTTCGAGACTTGAATTTATCTGTAGACGAGAGAGGGCATAGCATAAGATTGGGAAATATAAAGGTGGAGAATGAGTTGCTCAGTAGAATTAAGGAGGCTCAGAGAGATGAAGAGTTAGTCCGTGAATTGGTTGGCAACCAAGATGTAGTAAGGGACGAGAATGATATTTTGAGATTCCAAGGCCGGTTAGTTGTGCCGAATGAAGAGTTGAAGCAAGAAGTTTTGCAGGAGGCTCATAAGGGTAAGTATTCCGTTCATCCTGGATCCACGAAGATGTACCATGATTTGAAGACCTCGTTTTGGTGGCCGGGTATGAAGCGTGATATTGCTGAGTATGTATCCCGATGTCTAACTTGTCAGAAGGTGAAGTACGAACATCAGAAACCGTCGGGACTCCTTCAACCTTTGGAGATTCCCGAGTGGAAGTGGGACAGTATCGCGATGGATTTTGTAGTTGGACTTCCTCGGACGCGAGAAGGATATGATGCTATCTGGGTGATTGTTGATCGTTTAACGAAGTCAGCTCATTTCTTGTGTGTTAGAACCACATATAATACAGAGAGGCTTGCCAGAATTTACCTGCAGGAGATTGTGAAGCTGCACGGAGTTCCTACTAGTATTGTCAGTGATCGTGATCCCAAGTTTACCTCTAAGTTCTGGGAGTCTTTTCAAAGGGCTTTAGGGACCCACTTGAGATTGAGTACTGCTTACCACCCGCAGACCGATGGACAGACAGAACGCACCATTCAAGCTTTAGAGGACATGTTGCGAGCATGCGTTTTGGAGTTAGGAGGCAGCTGGGATAATTATCTTTCTTTGATTGAATTTGCTTACAACAACAGTTACCATTCCAGTATTCAGATGGCACCGTATGAAGCTCTGTATGGGAGAAAATGCAGATCCCCTTTATGCTGGACTGAAGTGGGTGAGCGAAGTATGTTAGGACCTGATCTAATTCAAGAAACATCCGAACAATTAAAGAAGATTCGGGAAAATATGCAGCGGGCTCAGGCCAGACAGAAGAGTTATTACGACAAGCGTCATAAGCCCCTATCTTTCGAAGTCGGAGACCATGTATTTTTGAGAATCACACCTACCTCGGGACTCGGAAGGAGAATGAGAGTAAAGAAATTAAGTCCAGGGTACTTAGGACCATATCTGATTATGGACCGGATTGGAGAGTCTGCATACCGGTTGGCTTTACCACCCAATCTGTCAGGAATTCACAATGTATTTCATGTGTCGCAGCTACAGAGATATCTCTCTGATCCCTCTCACGTGTTACGGCCTGAAGAAGTGGAAGTAAAGGAAGACCTGACGTACCAAGTGCAACCGTTCCAAATTCTTGAAAGATCCGTCAAGCGACTTCGTTCTAAAGAGATTCCTTTGGTGAAAGTATTGTGGAACAACAGATCGGCAGCTGAAGCCACTTGGGAGCGCGAGGACGACATTCAGAATCGCTATCCAGAACTGTTTAGCTCTTAAGTTTATTTTGCGGACAAAATTCCTATTTGGTGGGGAGAGTGTAATATCCCACATAATTAGTAAAATACATAAGTGTATAATGATATAGATGCATGTGTAGAATTCGAATTGTTGGTTCATGTTTGGTGGCTTGCAAATTACATGACCTTTACCCTAGGATGGGACTAAAGTAAGTTAGTGAAGTATTTAAATTAAATGATAGGAGAGTACATATGTAGGCATGTGAACTTTCATTAAAATCATATGAGTAATTTTGATTGTGTGTTATAAGGCTTTGGTGTTTAAAGGGCTTGGGAAGTGGGCTAGTGTGTGGACTTGTCACCTTTAGACTTGTGTTGTTGGGTTTTTCTTGTGGTGGCCGATGGCCCAAATGGTCCTTGGATCAATCTAGTTCAGCCCAAGGTTGTATCCACTCTTATCTCCCTTAAGCTTTGTCCTACAAGGGTGTCTTGTGTATCAAGGAACTTCCACATGGCAAGAGCTATCCTTTCCCACTCATTCATGCGCATAAGAAGTAGATAAGACTTAGAAAATCTTCCAACTTAACCCTTGCATGACCGCCACCTCACCTCCAAGCATGTGCACCATTTGACTTCAACTTCATTGCATGGAAGACACTTGTACTCCTTAGCCTTCTTTTGGGCTGCATACTCCTCATCATGGGCGCACAAGGGAGGTCTCAAATCAGATTTTTATGACACAAAATCTGCATAGCTTGTTGACCAAGAGACCAACCTTGCATGTGCACAAGGTGGCAACTTCTCCCTTCCACCTCCTTGCATGCGCCTAGAGTGTGCAAGAAGCAAGCTCATTGCTTGTTTTGACCAAACTTGCAGCCCCACTTCCACAAGAAATCAGAATTTGTCATGATGTTTCATCATTCCAACCTTTCCTCCCTCTTCTTTAAACTTGAGCGCACCAAAGGGGGGGTTGTCCTCACTTTACAAGTGCAGCCAACTCTCTTCTACTTCCCTCACTTCTCTAGCCGTGCATTGTAGGAACTATAGGAGAAAGAAAGACTTTGGTAACTCATCTTCCCTCACACTCTCAAATCGTGGCCTAAACACCAAGTAAGTGCAAGCTTTTTCTTCTCTTTTCCCTCACTGTCCAGTCGAGTTTCTCACCTTTAGAAGTCTGACCAGATTGTTCATCTCACCTTTGTGTGCGCATAGACCATCCTATAGGAAGGGTGAACGTGTTGTTGGGTGGAACTTGAAGGTGTGGTGTGCAATCTTTGATCAACTAGGGTGTGCTTCAAGAGGTAAGCTTAGAACTTAGACTTCTTTCCTTTTGTGTAACCATGTGTGTGCTTGAGATGTCTTTTATTTTGTGAACTCTCCTTGATTCTGCCTTGCTATGTTGTGGGTTCTTGAATGAGCATGGTAAAGATATAATGGTGGAGCTACTTGATGATAACTTGTGTGCTTTCGTTATTGCATGAGACCTTCTCTAAGCCTTATAGCACATTGCATGACATAATGAGGATATGGAATGAAATTCTCATGGTTATGCTTGATTTGATGTCACTGTTTCTGTGTGAAAGTGCCACTGTTTTGAGGATAAACATGCCACTGTATCTGTTTGAAAGGATCACCATTTTGATGCCACTGTTTCTGCACAAAATGCTCACTATTTTAGTGCCTCACATGCCACTGTTTCTGCACAAAAATGCTCACTGTTTTGGAACATAATATGTCACTGTTTCTGCATAAAAAGGTCACCATCTTGATGTTCAAATACTACTCTTTATGCCACTGTATTGATGTTCAAATACTCCTATTTATGCCATTGTTTGATGTTCTAAAATCACTACTTATGTCACTCTTTTGATGTTCAAATGCTACCATTCATGCCACTGTTTTGATGTGCAAATACCACTACTTATGTCACTGTTTTGAGGTTCAAATGCCACTTTTTATGTCACCGTTTTGATGTTCAAATGCCACTGATTATGTCACTGTTTTGACGCTCAAATGCCACTGTTTCTGCCACTGTTTGATGCCACTGTTTCTGTTTGAAAATGGCCATTGTTTGCTGCTGTAAGGTGTTACCGTTTTTCTGTTGTAAAACGACACTGTTTCTGCCCACTGTTTTAAGGAAAACGTCACTGTTTTCTGCTCACTGTTTTTAAAGAACAACTAACTGTTTTCTGCTCACTGTTTTAAGGACAAACGTCACTGTTTTCTGCTGTAGAACAACACTGTCACTGCTCACTGTTTTAAGAACAACGTCACTATTTTCTGCTCACTGTTTTAAGAACAAACGTCACTGTTTTCTGCTGTAAAACGCTGCTGTATGCTCACTGTTTCTGCTGTAAAACGCTGCTGTATGCTCCCTGTTTCTGCTGTAAAACGTTGCTGTAAATGATTGTTTGTAATTGATTTAGGTGCGCGTAAGAAGTGAGATAGTTCGCTGCTGTTTGGTATTATTTAAGGCACGCAAGGTAAGTGTCAGGCGATATTACCTAATGTGACTATTGACTACTGGTATAAAGTTGTGACATGATGCTCCATACTCCGTAAAAGTATTATGTTCCTTATGATGAAAGAAAACTGCCAAGAATGTGCCTTGATGGCTATATGATTATGAGGTAAAGTTGTTATGTGGCAGCATAACGTATATGACAAGTATATAAGCATGCACCTTACATCATACCGCATTTATTTTTACGCTTTGTGTGTGAAAGCATAGCATGGCATGCATGTACCAAGATCATATAAGCCTTGCATTTTAGAATAGTTATGTACAGGACCATGTGTTTGAGCAAGCATCATATAGGCATCCCTAAGGTACCAGGGTATGGGACACTTGGCATCAGTCCGCATAGGCCCACAGTTGGAATCCACCGAGCTCAGGTGCCATGTATATGATGTCCACTGTGAAGTGCGCGCACGACGGTGCTAAAAGCGCAAAGGAAAGGCGTTATATACGCAATATATATATGATGAAAAGGAAAAAGGAAAAGGAACAAGGATATGTTGAAGTGACTGTTTATGATTTTTGTGCCTGGTTAATACTGTTATATTATTGGTTTTGTTGCCACACTACTGGGATTATTCTCACCCCTTTGGGGCTGCTATTTTCCTAAATAGCAGGAGGACGTAAAAGCATTTGAAGGCGTGATGTTTGCCGTTGCTTGCTGATGCATGGACTTTCACTGTTACTGTGTGATTGATTGGATGACTGTAATGCTTAATATTTTGGTACCCTTGGATGACTGTAGACTTTATCATCTTCTATTTTGCTTTGATCTTTTATGAACAGCGGCTGTTTTGGGAAAACATTTGCGAAAGGAATTTTTGGATGTCTTAAGTGCTGAATTTTTAATAGTGCACCTTACGGGTGGTGTTTTTATGAGCAAACGAACTCCGATTTACTATTATTTTATATGCACGCGAAGCCCCCAACGTGCTCTTTCTAAATCACTTGAAATATTTTTTATCGTCCAAACAGAGGTGATAAGAATTTTGAAACGCTTTACGGAATTGCATTTAGAATAAGAATCTCTGTTAGCTTATGTGACGTTAAAGACTCTAATTCCTCTTAGCAAACGACTCTCTTGGATGCATACAAGGGAGGGCGTTACAATTATTTTGACTTGAAACTTGTTTTACAAGTCCTACATATTATTCTAGTAATTATCATGCACTCATTATAATTTTCCGGGATATTTTTTTGGTACGCATTTATACCGACTAGCAGAACCGGTATCTGCACTTTTCTTCCGGAAAGCGACTTTCAACATTCTTACCCACTTACTATAATTATTTAAGCCACATAATAATTATTAGGGTCAATTATGGAATCATTTCCTATTTATCACAATTAATCAATTAATTTCCTTAATTAGTGGTGCGGGTTCTTACACTTGACTTTGGCCGTATTAGCGCCCAACACTTGAATTCTCCCATCTCTTCAGAATCTTCTTCCTTCTCTCTTTTGCTTCTTGAGCTTGATTTTCCTATAAGAACAATGAGATTTTTTCATATAAACTTCAGAACTTGTACTTAGGAATTTCCAGGAATTTAACCCTATTTTACATCCATTTAGTCACACAAATTAAGCTAATTCATGCTTAAAAACCTTATAAACCAAGGGTTTATCACATACACATAATCATAATCCTAAAATAGGCCTATTCCCCTTTCATCATATTACATGCTTCCATATTACATCAAGTATTCATGTACAAATTACAACTTCCAAATGAAATATTACACTTATAACTCATAATCTTTAAATACAACATAATGGATAAATCTCAAAATAACATATGTAACTAGATTTAGGCAAAATGACATGAACAAATATGACAATGAATCTCATCCTAAATACATATGCAATGTTCATGCCCTAAGTATAGCTTAGTCCTAATGGCCAGCAAAATGCAAAATACAAAGTCCTCCAGCTAATCATCCTACGGGCTTCTTGCCCGCCGCTCCTGTACCACTGCTACCTCCTTAAATAAAGCCCCTAAGATGGGGTGAGATATATGATGGGACGTAAATTCGTTCCCATCTAAGCCCATTTTGATGGCAGAATACCACACGTTCCCTCATCTAATGAGCAACTTCAGCATGAAAATCACTTGTTTTGTACATTTGTGATAAAAACACAGTGGGGGAACGTATGGTAACGTATTGCTTTAAAATATATTAAAAGGGGAACGGACTGAGACGCATTTAACGCTCCTGCTCCACTCATTTAATGCCTCTGTACACTTCACAGGAAACGTAGATTTAAAGTCTTCTTAAAGCAGAGGCGGTGCACCAACTGAGCAGTAGGAAACGTGAAGAGCAGAGAATCAAGAGTTCTCATTGGCTAAAAAAGAAAGCAAGGCATGGGAGGGACTGCAAAAAATGGCTAATCATCAACAAATCCCGACCCATCCAGCAATCTGCACAGCTTTTATACTCTGCTGCCACCGTCCCGTCCCCTCACTCAAGCAACCAGCTCTAAAGAATTTACAAGATTGCCACTCCTCTTCCATCTATAAAAAGGACGCCCCACACACAAAAACATCATTGAATCCTGGAGGGTTTGAAGTCCAAAAGGAAGAGATCACCTAGTAGTAATAGTTAGTAGTTTAATTTTAGTTTAAGTTGTAACTATAGTTAAGTGACAACCATCTTCTTTACTTTGTATCAACCCTTAAAGACTCCTCACGAGCATCAAACCATACTTCTCCATTTTATATTTTCTTCTGTAAATTTTCTTTTAAATTAATATAAGTTTTTTTCTCTTCGTTCCATTCATTATCTCTCAACTGAATCTTGGGTCTATGGGATTTCAGTTTGGAATAATTATGTTTAAAATATCAGCCATGAGCTGAACTATCTGTGGAATGGATAAACTGCAAAAATCTTAAAGAACTATTTTCAAAACTCTTGACTGAAGTTTTTTGGTCTTTCTCTGGCTAAGTAAGCTATACTCATTGTGTATCAATGGAAATTGAACACATAATGAGAAAGGAACTTCCATAAGGAAGGGATTTCAGGCAGCTTAGCCATTGGGGGAAGGTAGTGTCATGGCAGAAACACTACTGGTCACCTTAGGAATAAGGGGCCAACTCGTCCAATTTAAGGTTCTGCACTGAGTACCTTTTGTAGTCAAGGGAGCTGTAGGAATATGGAAACTTGTAAGCCATCTAGTCCATGAGCCCAGGAATCAGAGTTGGCAGATGAGAAACTGGGACAAAGCTATTTTTCTTGAGTAGAGAAAATATCTATTTAAGAATGGAGCAGTGAATTCGTTCCTTCTGTTAAACTTTTTTAAACCACCCATTTTGTTGTCTCTTAATTATAGTTATTTCTGTTTAAATATTTTTATTTTATTTAAGCTGGTAACCATGAAACTTCAATGAATATTATCTCACCTTCTTCTAAACAAGAAGGATCACATACATAACGCAGCGAGCAATTGTTTGTCATCAGATTGCACTTACTTTTCCTAAGGAACGTTGTCAAGACAGTAAGGAACATCTGACAAGACAGTACATCCACTAACTTTTCTTCTCATTTTCATTCTTTATAAAGCAGTTTAAAGACAATACCTAGAGTTCTATCCTCGTGGGAACGATAATCTAGGCCTTAATACACCCATTATTACTTGATGCGTGCACTTGCGCACTTGGGTTGGAAGTAAGGGAACGAATCTGTGTTCTGTCTAGAACAGAGGAACGTCCCCCACTATAACTTATATTTTTCCACCATCAGCTACCCAACAAGTTTTTGGCGCCATTGCTGGGGATAACAACACTAAATTTTTTGTCTTTATTTACTGTCTTTAGTACATACTCTGTATACTTGATTTTTAATTTTTTTTGTCACTAAATCTACTATATATATAATTTGTGTTTATGGTTTATGAGTGAGGAGTCAGAAATAGACTCTAACCACTCCATTGAAATACCTGAGTTTCCCTTTGATCCTGAGCCAGAACCACTCTTCATAGAAGAAGAAGGAATCTCAGGGGAGAAAATTTTGAAAATATGGCTGATCACAATAACAATGAAGAGGTTCCTCCTGAACAAAATTTCAGAACTCTGGCTACTCCATTCAGGAACAAACCAGAAAGGGGAGTAATCCTCCCTCCTGTAGCACCCAATTTTGAACTGAAACCTATCATGTTTCACATGATTAGGGAAGCAGGGGTCTTCAATGGACTCCCTGTTGAAGATCCTTACACACACCTCACCACATTCCAATATATTTGTGATAATTTCAAAGCTGAGGGTGTGACAGAAGAAAGCATGAGAATGAGGTTGTTCCCTCACTCCTTAAGCTTAAAAGCAAAAACATAGATGAAAACTCTCACCCCTGGATCAATCCACACATGGGAAGAGCTCTCTAAAAAATTCATAGAGAGGTTTCTCCCCATGTCTCGACATGCTGATGTTAGAGAAGAAATGTCTAACTTCAGAATGTTTTATGGTGAAAATCTCTATGAGGCATGGGAGAGATACAAGGACATCATCAGGAAATGTCCAAACCATGGGGTAGAGAGTTGGGGAGTATTGCAATCATTTTATAAGGGACTTGACCATACTTCTCAATCTCATCTAGATTTTGTTGCAGGAGGATATTTTTTTACAGGGACACATGAATCCAGGTATGAAATCATAGAAGGAACTGCTGAATTGAGGGAGCCAATATGGAATCTCCACTGTGTATGTTAGTACGTGCACTAAGGTTCTATGAATGTACCCTAAGATGGCGTTATATACGCACTATGATGATATGTTAGCAATTGTCCGAAAATTTAAAATGTTGACGCAACTGTTTTGTAATTCTGTGCCTCGATTAATACTGTTGCATTATTGGTTTTGCTATCACACTACTGGGATTTTTCTCACCCCTTTTGGGGCTCAATTTTTATAAAATTGCAGGAGGACGAAAGAGCATATGATGACCTTGTTAATTTGGATAATTGATGTTAACTGCTGCTATTTGGAATTTATGTTATTCATTGTTTTGTCTGTTGGATGACTGTATTATTGTAAGATTTTGGAAGGATGGACTACCGTTGGAACATGTTTTATTCTGCTGTTTAGTTTTGGTTTTATGGTCAGTTTGAACTTTGGAAAATTCTGATTACGTCTTGCGAAAAACCATTTCTTAGCGTTTAAATGTTGTTTTCCAAACTATTTTTGCGAACGTTTTATGAGTTCTGTTTCGTGGGGCTAAAGACCTCCGATTCGCTTATAATTTATATCCACGCGAAGCCCCGCATGTCTAGTTTCGATTATATAAACTTTGCAATGGAATTTTGAAAACTCGATTTTATACAATTTTTACAAGGCAGCAAGGTCTGTCAGGAAAATTTAGTTTTCAGCAAGTAACGTAATTTTTGTCTAAATGTCGCACGGCTTATTTTTAGACCAAATTTGAATACGAAAATTTTTATGAAGCTTGAAACAAAATTTCTAGAGCTTACTCGTTAGCATCTCGACTCTAATCCGCTTAGCAGACAACTCTCTTGGATGCATACAAGGGAGGGTGTCTTACAGAGAGATATCCGGATAGTGATATCTGGATACGCCCCCGACATATTTCTGGATATTCTGGGTTTTCGATGAACAGTAAGGTACTGTTCATACAGAACATGTGTTAAGGATTTGTGGAACCTAGTTTGATGAAGTTGGACTTCTGTAATAATTAACCTAAGTTAGAATCAAGTGATTAAGGGCTTGTGACTTTGTGAGAAGCCTAAAGACGTAAAACGTAAAGGATAGGCGTTGTCTTTATGAATATGCTTGTAGAGTATGGATAATGATATTGTTGTTGGTCCAAAACAGATTGTGATTCTGCTGTGTGTGGACCTTGAGCTGTGTGAACTCTTGGCATTGGATAGTTAGCTTGCAAGGTAAGCTTTCGTGTCCTCGGCTTTGCCATTGTTGGTTCCACCATGTCCCATGGGGGGACGGTTTATATGCATGATGTGGTTTTCATGTATTGTTTATTGAAATGTTATGGAGCTGTTAAGTGCAACGTCTTATAATATGTATGTGGTGTTATGCCTAGACAAGAGGCTATGGGGTGGTCCTGTAGGCGGGTACAGCAAGGGCTAGTACTATGTGGGTAATAGACGTATTCCTGCACTTTTCTCTGATCAGTAGAATAGTATTTACACACATGACATGATTATCTGCTGCATTGCACTATTTTGGAACTTATATTGAATAAATGCTTTTGAACTTATATTTGCACATGTAAGTGAGCATAGGGTGCAAGATCCTTGAGGATGAAAGTAAAATGGCCTTGAAGGCAGATGCATGTAAGGTGGAAAAACAAAAAAATTTCACGCGGAAACATACATGCACATAAAGATCCATGCTTTAGGACAACATGATGTTACCTTGTTTTGGCCTGATCAGTCAGGGAGATCAATTGTCAGGTCTGAAGGGTTCAAACCCTCTAATGTTGATCCACACCACCACTCATCAATGATGCAAGAACACCTTCTTGCAAGCCACTAGATGATCACCACAATGAGGCTTGCTATGCGCTCAATTGGTGAAGGTGGAGGCTAGGTATTGTGTTTGGAAAGGTGTAGTGTACTACCCTATAGAATGGCGCATGAGAGGGATGGAGAGTAGGCTAGGTTTTGTGAAAAACCCTAAGGAGAAGAACCACCCAAGTTGTGCGCACAAGAGAGATGAGAGAGTGATATATGGTAATCAGATTTTTTATTCAAAACCATTTGAAAGTGGCGCACAAAATCAAGGAGAAACAAGTGGAGTTGTTGCAAATCAAATCTAGCCAACAACCTCCAATCTTATCCTCACGAGACTAAGTTCAAACCAAGTCAAAATTCTGATTTAAAAACCATCATATGGTTACCCATTTTATGCGCCATATTCAGCCCAAAAAGGGGTCCAAATATGTTGAGTAGTTGCATTCAAAATTTGAAACAACTCACTCACTTATTCTCTCAACTACCAAATCTGATTGGAGCTTGTTTGAATGACTAGATGACATTCATATCCACTCAATATTGCGCCCCAAATCAGCCCTCGGTGATCTCCAAAGATCTCCTCTTGATACAAGGGATTTGTTCCAACAAGATCTCATCTTACCCTTTTGTTATGAAACAACTTTTCATAGTCAATTCAAATTCGAATTCAAACACTTGAATTCAAATGTTCAAACATTCAAACTCAAAATTCAAATTCAAAATCCAAATTTCAAATTCAAAATCTATATTTCAAAATCCAATTTCAAATTTCAAATTTCAAATTTCAAATTCAAAATTCGAATTTCAAAATTCAAATTCCAAATTCAAATTTCAAAATTCAACTTTCAAATTCAAAATTCAAGATTCAAATGTTTGATAATTAATTTAACTAATTAAATTAATTAGTAATGTCTTGGACTATCCAAGCTCATTACAATGCTCCATGCGCCCTCCACCATTTAGGTGGGCTTCCAAACAGCTTCTTGGGCTAACAACCATTATTAGGCCCAATACCTTTAAAGTTAGTTCATCATGACTACAAGGTGTTAGTGTGTGTGACCCATTAGGTCCAACTTAGCTTCTGACATTACTGGGCTTGGGCCCAACAAGTCCACAACCCAATTAATGACAACACAGAGCACTAGCAATGCTTTGTTGCCCCAGAACTAGTCAGATTAAGGACTTGATCATCCTATTGCACATATTTGGTTTTCGTATGTATTTCCCTTCGTCTCGGTTTTCTTCCTATTAACCTAGGGTAAGGAAATGTATCAACCTCTGCGGTTTAGGGCAAGCTTTATTCGAAATAGGGAATCTTCAATTTACTGACTCTAAAGGCAGATCATCTCATGATCTCTTTTACTATGCATAGATTCCCGAGTCCCTGTAAATGTCATCCTGATTTCTCCGGTTTACAGATAACCTAATCTCTCACAGAGATTTGAAGAATTCCTTCAGCTTATTACCCTAGCCATGTGCCCTTTCAGGACACGCCCAACAGTATACCTATGAGTCTCCATGTTTCAGGCAGACGAGGCATACAATCAAAACATGCCTTCTAGAACACAGTCTAGGTAATAACTTCTGGTCTAAGGAAAGACATACCCAAATATAAAGAGATTACTCTAATGACAGTATCTGTGAGATTTCCTCATAGAGTCTCTTTTTGGGTCTGTTCAGTGCGAGCTATACTCTTATAGGTCCACCCACGACTTTAGCAAAGACATCTCCATATCTGTAGCTCATGAGGTCTTTACCTTATATCCATATACAAGTAGATAAGTCGTACTAGTCTTACCCGAGATCACTGATCCCCAATCTCAGTGTCTCTAGACTAGGAACATATAATTAGGAATAGACATGCGATATCCTTGAATCCTCATAATCGTGATCTCATCATAGATACTCAAGTGATACCTGTTCTATTCCAAGAGGTTTATCCAGTTCATTCATATAATATTGACAATAATATCGAGACATAATATGAAACTGAATAAATAGTGCTTTTATTTATTTGCGACAAACAAAGTTCTAAATCTAGTGTCCTTTATTTAATCAAAAGATTATCTCTAGGACACCCATATACTAACAGAGGACCCCTTGTCTTACTGAGTTTTCTTGTTTAGAGATCTCACCCCACGTTTGGGGACGCTTATTTCAGGTTCAGGTAACTTGGGGGTTGATGCCTCTGGCGGCAGGAGGCCGGAGCTTAGTTGATTATATTTGTTGTATGCTGACATGACTGGATATTGGGTGCTGTTTATGTTTTCTGTCATTATTATGATATTCGAGCTGAGACTGTTGTTAGGCTTTGTTGCCTCATTTGGTGAGCATGGGGTTTGTCCATGCCACATTGATTGACTATGTCTTGTTTTTAGTTATGAGTTGTAATAATGTATCAGGATGTTGTCCGGACTATGTGTTGTAGATCCGTGACTTAGATACTCATATTTTATATTTATATATTGAGGTATTTCAGTTAGCTGTCTTTGCAATTTACATACAGGCGATGTTTTTATGAAAATGATAAAGTAATCAACTTGGCTAAGTATAATGACGTCATAATTGAATTAAAGAAAAAGTTATTCCGCATTTTTATTAATATTGATCGCGCGAGAATGTGCAGGTGCGATCATACCAGCACTAATGCACCGGATCCCATCAGAACTCCGCAGTTAAGCGTGCTTGGGCGAGAGTAGTACTAGGATGGGTGACCTCCTGGGAAGTCCTCGTGTTGCACCTCTTTTCTGCGAATTTCCTTATTTCCTTCCTTTAATACACGTAGCAGCCCATAAAATGACAAATTCCATAACAGAAAATATTTTATTTATAAATCAATTCTTCATTTTTAGTTAAAGATAAAATAAGATTAATTTTTGGTCTGGAAGAAAAAAAACACGAGTCTGGAAATGTGGACAGCGTGTCGGAAGGCGTGTCCGAGCATTGACCGCGTGTCCAAAACACGTGTCGGGAAACATTGACCGCGTGTCGGAACGCGCGTCGGAGCGTTGACCACGTGTCGAAATCGCGCGTCGGAGCGCTGGCCGCATGTCGGAGCGCGCAGGTGTCCGCCACGTGTCCGTCGCGCATTTTTCACTCCAAATAACGTGTTCGTGCTTCCCAGCCCGTTGCGGGGGAGGGGATACAGGTATTGATCGCGCGAGAATGTGCAGGTGCGATCATACCAGCACTAATGCACCGGATCCCATCAGAACTCCGCAGTTAAGCGTGCTTGGGCGAGAGTAGTACTAGGATGGGTGACCTCCTGGGAAGTCCTCGTGTTGCACCTCTTTTCTGCGAATTTCCTTATTTCCTTCCTTTAATACACGTAGCAGCCCATAAAATGACAAATTCCATAACAGAAAATATTTTATTTATAAATCAATTCTTCATTTTTAGTTAAAGATAAAATAAGATTAATTTTTGGTCTGGAAGAAAAAAAACACGAGTCTGGAAATGTGGACAGCGTGTCGGAAGGCGTGTCCGAGCATTGACCGCGTGTCCAAAACACGTGTCGGGAAACATTGACCGCGTGTCGGAACGCGCGTCGGAGCGTTGACCACGTGTCGAAATCGCGCGTCGGAGCGCTGGCCGCATGTCGGAGCGCGCAGGTGTCCGCCACGTGTCCGTCGCGCATTTTTCACTCCAAATAACGTGTTCGTGCTTCCCAGCCCGTTGCGGGGGAGGGGATACAGGTATTGATCGCGCGAGAATGTGCAGGTGCGATCATACCAGCACTAATGCACCGGATCCCATCAGAACTCCGCAGTTAAGCGTGCTTGGGCGAGAGTAGTACTAGGATGGGTGACCTCCTGGGAAGTCCTCGTGTTGCACCTCTTTTCTGCGAATTTCCTTATTTCCTTCCTTTAATACACGTAGCAGCCCATAAAATGACAAATTCCATAACAGAAAATATTTTATTTATAAATCAATTCTTCATTTTTAGTTAAGATAAAATAAGATTAATTTTTGGTCTGGAAGAAAAAAAACACGAGTCTGGAAATGTGGACAGCGTGTCGGAAGGCGTGTCCGAGCATTGACCGCGTGTCCAAAACACGTGTCGGGAAACATTGACCGCGTGTCGGAACGCGCGTCGGAGCGTTGACCACGTGTCGAAATCGCGCGTCGGAGCGCTGGCCGCATGTCGGAGCGCGCAGGTGTCCGCCACGTGTCCGTCGCGCATTTTTCACTCCAAATAACGTGTTCGTGCTTCCCAGCCCGTTGCGGGGGAGGGGATACAGGTATTGATCGCGCGAGAATGTGCAGGTGCGATCATACCAGCACTAATGCACCGGATCCCATCAGAACTCCGCAGTTAAGCGTGCTTGGGCGAGAGTAGTACTAGGATGGGTGACCTCCTGGGAAGTCCTCGTGTTGCACCTCTTTTCTGCGAATTTCCTTATTTCCTTCCTTTAATACACGTAGCAGCCCATAAAATGACAAATTCCATAACAAAATATTTTATTTATAAATCAATTCTTCATTTTTAGTTAAAGATAAAATAAGATTAATTTTTGGTCTGGAAGAAAAAAAACACGAGTCTGGAAATGTGGACAGCGTGTCGGAAGGCGTGTCCGAGCATTGACCGCGTGTCCAAAACACGTGTCGGGAAACATTGACCGCGTGTCGGAACGCGCGTCGGAGCGTTGACCACGTGTCGAAATCGCGCGTCGGAGCGCTGGCCGCATGTCGGAGCGCGCAGGTGTCCGCCACGTGTTCGTTGCGCATTTTTCACTCCAAATAACGTGTTCGTGCTTCCCAGCCCGTTGCGGGGGAGGGGATACAGGTATTGATCGCGCGAGAATGTGCAGGTGCGATCATACCAGCACTAATGCACCGGATCCCATCAGAACTCCGCAGTTAAGCGTGCTTGGGCGAGAGTAGTACTAGGATGGGTGACCTCCTGGGAAGTCCTCGTGTTGCACCTCTTTTCTGCGAATTTCCTTATTTCCTTCCTTTAATACACGTAGCAGCCCATAAAATGACAAATTCCATAACAGAAAATATTTTATTTATAAATCAATTCTTCATTTTTAGTTAAAGATAAAATAAGATTAATTTTTGGTCTGGAAGAAAAAAAACACGAGTCTGGAAATGTGGACAGCGTGTCGGAAGGCGTGTCCGAGCATTGACCGCGTGTCCAAAACACGTGTCGGGAAACATTGACCGCGTGTCGGAACGCGCGTCGGAGCGTTGGACCATGTGTCGAAATCGCGCGTCGGAGCGCTGGCCGCATGTCGGAGCGCGCAGGTGTCCGCCACGTGTCCGTCGCGCATTTTTCACTCCAAATAACGTGTTCGTGCTTCCCAGCCCGTTGCGGGGGAGGGGATACAGGTATTGATCGCGCGAGAATGTGCAGGTGCGATCATACCAGCACTAATGCACCGGATCCCATCAGAACTCCGCAGTTAAGCGTGCTTGGGCGAGAGTAGTACTAGGATGGGTGACCTCCTGGGAAGTCCTCGTGTTGCACCTCTTTTCTGCGAATTTCCTTATTTCCTTCCTTTAATACACGTAGCAGCCCATAAAATGACAAATTCCATAACAGAAAATATTTTATTTATAAATCAATTCTTCATTTTTAGTTAAAGATAAAATAAGATTAATTTTTGGTCTGGAAGAAAAAAAACACGAGTCTGGAAATGTGGACAGCGTGTCGGAAGGCGTGTCCGAGCATTGACCGCGTGTCCAAAACACGTGTCGGGAAACATTGACCGCGTGTCGGAACGCGCGTCGGAGCGTTGACCACGTGTCGAAATCGCGCGTCGGAGCGCTGGCCGCATGTCGGAGCGCGCAGGTGTCCGCCACGTGTCCGTCGCGCATTTTTCACTCCAAATAACGTGTTCGTGCTTCCCAGCCCGTTGCGGGGGAGGGGATACAGGTATTGATCGCGCGAGAATGTGCAGGTGCGATCATACCAGCACTAATGCACCGGATCCCATCAGAACTCCGCAGTTAAGCGTGCTTGGGCGAGAGTAGTACTAGGATGGGTGACCTCCTGGGAAGTCCTCGTGTTGCACCTCTTTTCTGCGAATTTCCTTATTTCCTTCCTTTAATACACGTAGCAGCCCATAAAATGACAAATTCCATAACAGAAAATATTTTATTTATAAATCAATTCTTCATTTTTAGTTAAAGATAAAATAAGATTAATTTTTGGTCTGGAAGAAAAAAAACACGAGTCTGGAAATGTGGACAGCGTGTCGGAAGGCGTGTCCGAGCATTGACCGCGTGTCCAAAACACGTGTCGGGAAACATTGACCGCGTGTCGGAACGCGCGTCGGAGCGTTGACCACGTGTCGAAATCGCGCGTCGGAGCGCTGGCCGCATGTCGGAGCGCGCAGGTGTCCGCCACGTGTCCGTCGCGCATTTTTCACTCCAAATAACGTGTTCGTGCTTCCCAGCCCGTTGCGGGGGAGGGGATACAGGTATTGATCGCGCGAGAATGTGCAGGTGCGATCATACCAGCACTAATGCACCGGATCCCATCAGAACTCCGCAGTTAAGCGTGCTTGGGCGAGAGTAGTACTAGGATGGGTGACCTCCTGGGAAGTCCTCGTGTTGCACCTCTTTTCTGCGAATTTCCTTATTTCCTTCCTTTAATACACGTAGCAGCCCATAAAATGACAAATTCCATAACAGAAAATATTTTATTTATAAATCAATTCTTCATTTTTAGTTAAAGATAAAATAAGATTAATTTTTGGTCTGGAAGAAAAAAAACACGAGTCTGGAAATGTGGACAGCGTGTCGGAAGGCGTGTCCGAGCATTGACCGCGTGTCCAAAACACGTGTCGGGAAACATTGACCGCGTGTCGGAACGCGCGTCGGAGCGTTGACCACGTGTCGAAATCGCGCGTCGGAGCGCTGGCCGCATGTCGGAGCGCGCAGGTGTCCGCCACGTGTCGCGTCGCGCGGTCGCGCCTTTTTCACTCCAAATAACGTGTTCGTGCTTCCCAGCCCGTTGCGGGGGAGGGGATACAGGTATTGATCGCGCGAGAATGTGCAGGTGCGATCATACCAGCACTAATGCACCGGATCCCATCAGAACTCCGCAGTTAAGCGTGCTTGGGCGAGAGTAGTACTAGGATGGGTGACCTCCTGGGAAGTCCTCGTGTTGCACCTCTTTTCTGCGAATTTCCTTATTTCCTTCCTTTAATACACGTAGCAGCCCATAAAATGACAAATTCCATAACAGAAAATATTTTGTTTATAAATCAATTCTTCATTTTTAGTTAAAGATAAAATAAGATTAATTTTTGGTCTGGAAGAAAAAAAACACGAGTCTGGAAATGTGGACAGCGTGTCGGAAGGCGTGTCCGAGCATTGACCGCGTGTCCAAAACACGTGTCGGGAAACATTGACCGCGTGTCGGAACGCGCGTCGGAGCGTTGACCACGTGTCGAAATCGCGCGTCGGAGCGCTGGCCGCATGTCGGAGCGCTGGCCGCATGTCGGAGCGCGCAGGTGTCCGCCACGTGTCCGTCGCGCATTTTTCACTCCAAATAACGTGTTCGTGCTTCCCAGCCCGTTGCGGGGGAGGGGATACAGGTATTGATCGCGCGAGAATGTGCAGGTGCGATCATACCAGCACTAATGCACCGGATCCCATCAGAACTCCGCAGTTAAGCGTGCTTGGGCGAGAGTAGTACTAGGATGGGTGACCTCCTGGGAAGTCCTCGTGTTGCACCTCTTTTTCTGCGAATTTCCTTATTTCCTTCCTTTAATACACGTAGCAGCCCATAAAATGACAAATTCCATAACAGAAAATATTTTATTTATAAATCAATTCTTCATTTTTAGTTAAAGATAAAATAAGATTAATTTTTGGTCTGGAAGAAAAAAAACACGAGTCTGGAAATGTTGACAGCGTGTCGGAAGGCGTGTCCGAGCATTGACCGCGTGTCCAAAACACGTGTCGGGAAACATTGACCGCGTGTCGGAACGCGCGTCGGAGCGTTGACCACGTGTCGAAATCGCGCGTCGGAGCGCTGGCCGCATGTCGGAGCGCGCAGGTGTCCGCCACGTGTCCGTCGCGCATTTTTCACTCCAAATAACGTGTTCGTGCTTCCCAGCCCGTTGCGGGGGAGGGGATACAGGTATTGATCGCGCGAGAATGTGCAGGTGCGATCATACCAGCACTAATGCACCGGATCCCATCAGAACTCCGCAGTTAAGCGTGCTTGGGCGAGAGTAGTACTAGGATGGGTGACCTCCTGGGAAGTCCTCGTGTTGCACCTCTTTTCTGCGAATTTCCTTATTTCCTTCCTTTAATACACGTAGCAGCCCATAAAATGACAAATTCCATAACAGAAAATATTTTATTTATAAATCAATTCTTCATTTTTAGTTAAAGATAAAATAAGATTAATTTTTGGTCTGGAAGAAAAAAAACACGAGTCTGGAAATGTGGACAGCGTGTCGGAAGGCGTGTCCGAGCATTGACCGCGTGTCCAAAACACGTGTCGGGAAACATTGACCGCGTGTCGGAACGCGCGTCGGAGCGTTGACCACGTGTCGAAATCGCGCGTCGGAGCGCTGGCCGCATGTCGGAGCGCGCAGGTGTCCGCCACGTGTCCGTCGCGCATTTTTCACTCCAAATAACGTGTTCGTGCTTCCCAGCCCGTTGCGGGGGAGGGGATACAGGTATTGATCGCGCGAGAATGTGCAGGTGCGATCATACCAGCACTAATGCACCGGATCCCATCAGAACTCCGCAAAGCGTGCTTGGGCGAGAGTAGTA
Organism: Gastrolobium villosum; assembly: GCA_032173675.1. Classification (NCBI taxonomy): domain Eukaryota; kingdom Viridiplantae; phylum Streptophyta; class Magnoliopsida; order Fabales; family Fabaceae; genus Gastrolobium; species Gastrolobium villosum. The sequence goes on along the minus strand of JAVKPL010008728.1, from coordinate 5,452 downwards.
CTAGGATGGGTGACCTCCTGGGAAGTCCTCGTGTTGCACCTCTTTTCTGCGAATTTCCTTATTTCCTTCCTTTAATACACGTAGCAGCCCATAAAATGACAAATTCCATAACAGAAAATATTTTATTTATAAATCAATTCTTCATTTTTAGTTAAAGATAAAATAAGATTAATTTTTGGTCTGGAAGAAAAAAAACACGAGTCTGGAAATGTGGACAGCGTGTCGGAAGGCGTGTCCGAGCATTGACCGCGTGTCCAAAACACGTGTCGGGAAACATTGACCGCGTGTCGGAACGCGCGTCGGAGCGTTGACCACGTGTCGAAATCGCGCGTCGGAGCGCTGGCCGCATGTCGGAGCGCGCAGGTGTCCGCCACGTGTCCGTCGCGCATTTTTCACTCCAAATAACGTGTTCGTGCTTCCCAGCCCGTTGCGGGGGAGGGGATACAGGTATTGATCGCGCGAGAATGTGCAGGTGCGATCATACCAGCACTAATGCACCGGATCCCATCAGAACTCCGCAGTTAAGCGTGCTTGGGCGAGAGTAGTACTAGGATGGGTGACCTCCTGGGAAGTCCTCGTGTTGCACCTCTTTTCTGCGAATTTCCTTATTTCCTTCCTTTAATACACGTAGCAGCCCATAAAATGACAAATTCCATAACAGAAAATATTTTATTTATAAATCAATTCTTCATTTTTAGTTAAAGATAAAATAAGATTAATTTTTGGTCTGGAAGAAAAAAAACACGAGTCTGGAAATGTGGACAGCGTGTCGGAAGGCGTGTCCGAGCATTGACCGCGTGTCCAAAACACGTGTCGGGAAACATTGACCGCGTGTCGGAACGCGCGTCGGAGCGTTGACCACGTGTCGAAATCGCGCGTCGGAGCGCTGGCCGCATGTCGGAGCGCGCAGGTGTCCGCCACGTGTCCGTCGCGCATTTTTCACTCCAAATAACGTGTTCGTGCTTCCCAGCCCGTTGCGGGGGAGGGGATACAGGTATTGATCGCGCGAGAATGTGCAGGTGCGATCATACCAGCACTAATGCACCGGATCCCATCAGAACTCCGCAGTTAAGCGTGCTTGGGCGAGAGTAGTACTAGGATGGGTGACCTCCTGGGAAGTCCTCGTGTTGCACCTCTTTTCTGCGAATTTCCTTATTTCCTTCCTTTGATACACGTAGCAGCCCATAAAATGACAAATTCCATAACAGAAAATATTTTATTTATAAATCAATTCTTCATTTTTAGTTAAAGATAAAATAAGATTAATTTTTGGTCTGGAAGAAAAAAAACACGAGTCTGGAAATGTGGACAGCGTGTCGGAAGGCGTGTCCGAGCATTGACCGCGTGTCCAAAACACGTGTCGGGAAACATTGACCGCGTGTCGGAACGCGCGTCGGAGCGTTGACCACGTGTCGAAATCGCGCGTCGGAGCGCTGGCCGCATGTCGGAGCGCGCAGGTGTCCGCCACGTGTCTGTCGCGCATTTTTCACTCCAAATAACGTGTTCGTGCTTCCCAGCCCGTTGCGGGGGAGGGGATACAGGTATTGATCGCGCGAGAATGTGCAGGTGCGATCATACCAGCACTAATGCACCGGATCCCATCAGAACTCCGCAGTTAAGCGTGCTTGGGCGAGAGTAGTACTAGGATGGGTGACCTCCTGGGAAGTCCTCGTGTTGCACCTCTTTTCTGCGAATTTCCTTATTTCCTTCCTTTAATACACGTAGCAGCCCATAAAATGACAAATTCCATAACAGAAAATATTTTATTTATAAATCAATTCTTCATTTTTAGTTAAAGATAAAATAAGATTAATTTTTGGTCTGGAAGAAAAAAAACACGAGTCTGGAAATGTGGACAGCGTGTCGGAAGGCGTGTCCGAGCATTGACCGCGTGTCCAAAACACGTGTCGGGAAACATTGACCGCGTGTCGGAACGCGCGTCGGAGCGTTGCGACCACGTGTCGAAATCGCGCGTCGGAGCGCTGGCCGCATGTCGGAGCGCGCAGGTGTCCGCCACGTGTCCGTCGCGCATTTTTCACTCCAAATAACGTGTTCGTGCTTCCCAGCCCGTTGCGGGGGAGGGGATACAGGTATTGATCGCGCGAGAATGTGCAGGTGCGATCATACCAGCACTAATGCACCGGATCCCATCAGAACTCCGCAGTTAAGCGTGCTTGGGCGAGAGTAGTACTAGGATGGGTGACCTCCTGGGAAGTCCTCGTGTTGCACCTCTTTTCTGCGAATTTCCTTATTTCCTTCCTTTAATACACGTAGCAGCCCATAAAATGACAAATTCCATAACAGAAAATATTTTATTTATAAATCAATTCTTCATTTTTAGTTAAAGATAAAATAAGATTAATTTTTGGTCTGGAAGAAAAAAAACACGAGTCTGGAAATGTGGACAGCGTGTCGGAAGGCGTGTCCGAGCATTGACCGCGTGTCCAAAACACGTGTCGGGAAACATTGACCGCGTGTCGGAACGCGCGTCGGAGCGTTGACCACGTGTCGAAATCGCGCGTCGGAGCGCTGGCCGCATGTCGGAGCGCGCAGGTGTCCGCCACGTGTCCGTCGCGCATTTTTCACTCCAAATAACGTGTTCGTGCTTCCCAGCCCGTTGCGGGGGAGGGGATACAGGTATTGATCGCGCGAGAATGTGCAGGTGCGATCATACCAGCACTAATGCACCGGATCCCATCAGAACTCCGCAGTTAAGCGTGCTTGGGCGAGAGTAGTACTAGGATGGGTGACCTCCTGGGAAGTCCTCGTGTTGCACCTCTTTTCTGCGAATTTCCTTATTTCCTTCCTTTAATACACGTAGCAGCCCATAAAATGACAAATTCCATAACAGAAAATATTTTATTTATAAATCAATTCTTCATTTTTAGTTAAAGATAAAATAAGATTAATTTTTGGTCTGGAAGAAAAAAAACACGAGTCTGGAAATGTGGACAGCGTGTCGGAAGGGGTGTCCGAGCATTGACCGCGTGTCGGGAAACATTGACCGCGAGTCGGAACGCGCGTCGGAGCGTTGACCACGTGTAGAAATCGCGCGTCGGAGCGCTGGCCGCATGTCGGAGCGCGCAGGTGTCCGCCACGTGTCCGTCGCGCATTTTTCACTCCAAATAACGTGTTCGTGCTTCCCAGCCCGTTGCGGGGGAGGGGATACAGGTATTGATCGCGCGAGAATGTGCAGGTGCGATCATACCAGCACTAATGCACCGGATCCCATCAGAACTCCGCAGTTAAGCGTGCTTGGGCGAGAGTAGTACTAGGATGGGTGACCTCCTGGGAAGTCCTCGTGTTGCACCTCTTTTCTGCGAATTTCCTTATTTCCTTCCTTTAATACACGTAGCAGCCCATAAAATGACAAATTCCATAACAGAAAATATTTTATTTATAAATCAATTCTTCATTTTTAGTTAAAGATAAAATAAGATTAATTTTTGGTCTGGAAGAAAAAAAACACGAGTCTGGAAATGTGGACAGCGTGTCGGAAGGCGTGTCCGAGCATTGACCGCGTGTCCAAAACACGTGTCGGGAAACATTGACCGCGTGTCGGAACGCGCGTCGGAGCGTTGACCACGTGTCGAAATCGCGCGTCGGAGCGCTGGCCGCATGTCGGAGCGCGCAGGTGTCCGCCACGTGTCCGTCGCGCATTTTTCACTCCAAATAACGTGTTCGTGCTTCCCAGCCCGTTGCGGGGGAGGGGATACAGGTATTGATCGCGCGAGAATGTGCAGGTGCGATCATACCAGCACTAATGCACCGGATCCCATCAGAACTCCGCAGTTAAGCGTGCTTGGGCGAGAGTAGTACTAGGATGGGTGACCTCCTGGGAAGTCCTCGTGTTGCACCTCTTTTCTGCGAATTTCCTTATTTCCTTCCTTTAATACACGTAGCAGCCCATAAAATGACAAATTCCATAACAGAAAATATTTTATTTATAAATCAATTCTTCATTTTTAGTTAAAGATAAAATAAGATTAATTTTTGGTCTGGAAGAAAAAAAAACACGAGTCTGGAAATGTGGACAGCGTGTCGGAAGGCGTGTCCGAGCATTGACCGCGTGTCCAAAACACGTGTCGGGAAACATTGACCGCGTGTCGGAACGCGCGTCGGAGCGTTGACCACGTGTCGAAATCGCGCGTCGGAGCGCTGGCCGCATGTCGGAGCGCGCAGGTGTCCGCCACGTGTCCGTCGCGCATTTTTCACTCCAAATAACGTGTTCGTGCTTCCCAGCCCGTTGCGGGGGAGGGGATACAGGTATTGATCGCGCGAGAATGTGCAGGTGCGATCATACCAGCACTAATGCACCGGATCCCATCAGAACTCCGCAGTTAAGCGTGCTTGGGCGAGAGTAGTACTAGGATGGGTGACCTCCTGGGAAGTCCTCGTGTTGCACCTCTTTTCTGCGAATTTCCTTATTTCCTTCCTTTAATACACGTAGCAGCCCATAAAATGACAAATTCCATAACAGAAAATATTTTATTTATAAATCAATTCTTCATTTTTAGTTAAAGATAAAATAAGATTAATTTTTGGTCTGGAAGAAAAAAAACACGAGTCTGGAAATGTGGACAGCGTGTCGGAAGGCGTGTCCGAGCATTGACCGCGTGTCCAAAACACGTGTCGGGAAACATTGACCGCGTGTCGGAACGCGCGTCGGAGCGTTGACCACGTGTCGAAATCGCGCGTCGGAGCGCTGGCCGCATGTCGGAGCGCGCAGGTGTCCGCCACGTGTCCGTCGCGCATTTTTCACTCCAAATAACGTGTTCGTGCTTCCCAGCCCGTTGCGGGGGAGGGGATACAGGTATTGATCGCGCGAGAATGTGCAGGTGCGATCATACCAGCACTAATGCACCGGATCCCATCAGAACTCCGCAGTTAAGCGTGCTTGGGCGAGAGTAGTACTAGGATGGGTGACCTCCTGGGAAGTCCTCGTGTTGCACCTCTTTTCTGCGAATTTCCTTATTTCCTTCCTTTAATACACGTAGCAGCCCATAAAATGACAAATTCCATAACAGAAAATATTTTATTTATAAATCAATTCTTCATTTTTAGTTAAAGATAAAATAAGATTAATTTTTGGTCTGGAAGAAAAAAAACACGAGTCTGGAAATGTGGACAGCGTGTCGGAAGGCGTGTCCGAGCATTGACCGCGTGTCCAAAACACGTGTCGGGAAACATTGACCGCGTGTCGGAACGCGCGTCGGAGCGTTGACCACGTGTCGAAATCGCGCGTCGGAGCGCTGGCCGCATGTCGGAGCGCGCAGGTGTCCGCCACGTGTCCGTCGCGCATTTTTCACTCCAAATAACGTGTTCGTGCTTCCCAGCCCGTTGCGGGGGAGGGGATACAGGTATTGATCGCGCGAGAATGTGCAGGTGCGATCATACCAGCACTAATGCACCGGATCCCATCAGAACTCCGCAGTTAAGCGTGCTTGGGCGA